>PYAF01003999.1:1948297-2006131 GCA_007407185.1 Glycine tomentella | reverse complement strand
TTTTTTTTTTTTTTTTTTTTTTTTTTTTTTTTTTTTTTTTTTTTTTTTTTTTTGGATTACCTTGGGTGTGTGGTTGATTATGCAAGAGGATCCTGGAATTGTAATTTGTGGGATGCTCTTTTGTTTTATTGTCATGGCTCTGGTGGGAGTGGAATTTGACATTGGCGGCCAAACAAGTTACAGTTGCAGCCATTGCAGGCTAATGTCATCTGTACTAACTGTAATATGGTTGTGACGTTTTTCTTATCGTTAACGGGAAGTACTACTTTGTTATTTGAGGTGATGTGTTACTAGTGATAATTATGAATATGAAGTCATGTCTTCTAGTCTGTTTTATGAACCCATTTAATTTGTCTAGGTCTTACTAAGTTGATGTTTCAGTAATATTCTGGTACTTCCTTTGCTGGGTTTTTCAAATTGATAAGACACTTTAAAATATTGGAATTAGAAAATTGAAACTATTTTTTTTTCAGAGGCCACACTGATGCAATTGAGGATCAAATTTGTGATTTATGTTTGTGATTTTGATAAAACAACAAATTCGAACTGTAAACATATATTGAAACAAGCTGAAATTACACGCTACATCAATGGTACTCTGATAGAACTGGACCAGAAAAGAGAGAAGAATGAAATAAAAACAGAAAGTTGAATTGGAGCTTCCAACTCCTAAACTCAAAACAAGTTATTTTCGAGGAATCGCTAACCTCCAACAGTGTTTCAATTCCCCCTTTCCCAAACCCTCTAACAGACTATTTATAATCTCCCCTTAACAACTACTAACCAACAGTTAGTTATAACTAAGTAATAATTAGTTATCCTAAATGTTCTCAACTAACTGACAGTTTAAGTTTAATTAACTGACAGTTTCCCTCTAAGGGACCCTCCTAGAGTACACCTGTCCCCATCTTTTTTCTCTATCAATACCCCCCCCTCTCTCTTTCTATCTTTCAAGATGGACCTTGTCCCCAAGGTCCAGTTGAGGAAGAACAGCCTGCATCTCCTCAGCAAGTTCCCAGCTATCTTCATGGTGGGGTAAATCTTGCCATTTGATGAGTATTTCCTGTCTTTCATCTGCTGAAATTCTACTCTGCATGATTTTCTCTTGTTGGACCTTATACGGTCCATAAAACCTTTGACTTAGCTTCTCATTTGGCTTCCTCGTAAGAGACTTCATTCTAAAAGGTTGTAGTTTCAAAAAGACCCAGTCGCCTTCGTTAAACTATAGCTCCCTTCTATGCTTATTTGCATAACGCCTCATCTGATCTTCAGCCTTGAGCAGATTGTCCCTCAGCTCCCTCAACAATTCCTGTTGGTCATTCATGAGGGCCTAAAAGGTGGAGGGTGCATTGGTTAGCCCAAATGACATAACCAAGAACTCATAATGACCCTCATGAGTTCTGAAAGCTGTTTTTTGAATATCCTCTTCCTTCATTCTGATTTGATGATACCCAGTCCTTAAATCCAGTTTTGAAAACCATTCAACCCCTCCAATCTCATCTGATAGTTCCTCTATAATGGGTATGGGAAATTTATCAGGCGCAGTAATCTTGTTGAGTGCCCTGTAATCTACCCAAAACCTCCAACTCTCATCTTTTTTCTTAACCAGAACGATAGGACTAGCAAAAAGACTAGTGCTGGTCCTAATAATTCCCGCAATCAACATATCCTTTACCAATTTCTCAATCTCATCCTTCAGATAATGAGGATATTTATAGGGTCTTAAATTTGGTATCTTATTACCTGGTTGAATGGATATGGCATGATCTTTTTCTCTATGGGGTAGTAGTCCTTGAGGTTCCTGAAAAACCTGCTCAAACTGTGCCAATACCTTCCCTACTGAACCAGGGATTTCTTCTGCCCTTCCTTCTCCTTCTACTGCTTTTAATTCCACCAAAAAACCCTGATCAGCTTCCAACAGATGCTGATTTTCACCAAACGTTGCATTCCCCTTGTTTCTTCCCAGCGGATCGCTTCCCTGCGCATTCGAATTTGGGGCTTGCTTCTCCCAAGCCGTCACCAACCTCTGTAACATTCCTTCTATCGAACTTAACCACGATTCCACAGCATCACAATTCTCCTCCATCGCTTCCATGCACGATTCCATCTTTGCGTTCATTTTTGACATCATCAAAGGTTCCACAGCTCCCAGATCGGAGCTCTGATACCAGTTGATAGAACTGGACCAGAAAAAGAGAAGAACGAAAGAAAAACAGAAAGTGCAGGATTATTGAATTGGAGCTTCCAACTCCTAAACTCAGAACAAGTGATTTTCGAGGAATCACTAACCTCCAACAATGTTTCAGTTCCCCCTTTCCCAATCCCTCTAGCAGACTATTTATAATCTCCCCTTAACAACTACTAACGAACAGTTAGTTATAACTAACTAACAATTAGTTATCCTAACTGTTCTCAACTAACTGACAGTTTCTCTCCAAGGGACCCTCCTAGAGTAGACCTGTCCCCATCTTCTGTCTCTATCATATTCTCTATGTCATTGCTCTCCTGCATATAGTATTCTCTGTTCTCAAACTCACATGCCGAATGTCATAACTGCATTTTCACACACTGTTCCTAAAATGAAGAAGATTAAGAAAATGCACTACAAAGCATACCTATTATATGGCTAACCACCATTCACTAGGAAGCATAATTGCATAAATGCCTTTTGGCCACACCTCCTGGAATAAACATTCCAAATAGAATATTTTGGAGCATGATTTGTGCATCTAAACCAAGCACAGGCCCATTAATCTCAGATCCAGTTTTCAGTTTCCATCAGATTGATTATATGCTATTTGATTCATGGAAATTTTGGTGTGCCTAGAGTATCAATTTCTCAAGAATCTTGATGCATGGTTTAAATTTTCCCATTGGAACCATTATATTTCTGATGACAAATTTCCGCTTAGTGGCTTGGTGTTGTTTTAGAAATGAGACTACCAGTTGCAACAGTAGCATTGGGTGGCGAGCATCAATGTCAGTGATGACTGTTGTATAAATAGGGTAGACGTAAACTTGTTATCTGACAGAAATTGGGAGAATAGTGGGGGTGATATGATGCAATAGAATCAAGGACCCTTGTTGATGCTTGATAAGGATGGCAAGACAATTGCAGTGGCAATTGTGGGTGATGTCGTGATTATTGCCGTGGAGGTGGCAACAACTGTAATGGTAGAAGGTAGAGGTGGGATAAGTGCATACACTTATAAATTTTTTTTGTATGGTGAGAATCTAAAGAACCATTTAGTATGGGTGAGAGTTTCCCTTTCTCATATTGTAAAATTGATATGCAGTACCTGTTTGGAATCCTGAATTAAAATAAGAATCATTACACACCTGGGAAATCTTTTAAAATCTCTGATGCAAAAATAATTACATAGGAATCATTTGTCTTCAGAAAATTTCATAGGGTAGGTCATCGTAAATTGAAAAATTAGAAGGGGTTGTCATAGGCTTTAAGTGTACAGCTACAATAACATAAACAACAGTAGCCTTTTTCCACTATGTGGGATTGGCTGCTTGGATCAAACAACGCCATAATGTTTACTCTAAATCATGTCTATTAACAAACCATTTTTGTGACATTGCTGTTAAGTCCCAATGTATATAAATGTTATATATTACAGAAAACTGCACATGATTTCTTTCTTCTTGAATCTTGATGTAGATTCATTGTTATTATTTATTTGTTTTTGTTATTGTCGGTGTTAGGATGCAATTCTGCAAACTGGTTCTGGTTCTCAAGTTCCTCCCCTTTTTAAAGCAAGGACTGTTATATTTACTTTTTCTGGTTGGTTGTGGGGGCTTGCTGTGGTTAAGTTTATAATTGATTCGGTGTTTGATGAGCTACTTGCTGTGAGAAAACTAATGGTTATTGAACTTTGAAACCAAAAAAAAAATTATGTGGTAGTCAGTAAATCAAGTATGTCTATGTGTCTCAAAAGCATTTCCGTGTGATCTAGCATTTTAATAGGTAGTTATACACTAGGTCTTCTGAATGTTTTTTTAAACAGCATAGATTTTTCAAAGACTTTTCCCTGAGCGTTTATAAACAGCATAATGAATTTCTTATCTGATTACCCTATCTTTTTTTTTTTTTTTTTTTTTTGAAGATGAATGAAATCATTGCCTATTGACTAGGGGCTTGCTTGATTCTATTGTTATTATTTTTTAGAACTATTTCTCAGAATAAAATATCAAGGCATTTTTTTTGGATGAATTGTGTTTTGACAATAAGTTTTGCAAGCTTGACGATGTTTTATTAACAGCAGTGGTGGTTTGATGTGAGTTAAAAATCTCTGAAGACATGTTAAAGAAAACAATTTTTTTGAAACATTTTCCTACTCTACGAACATATTTTGGATGACAAGTTTTATTTTAAAATAAAATGAAATAAAACTAAAAATCCAAACAGATTTATGTGTTTTATTTTTTTAAAAACGGGCTATAGAAATTAAAGTGTTTTCATGAATAGACTTTAATTTCATGTGTGTATATATATGTATGTAAATATGTATGTATGTATATTTTATTGTGATGCTAGATTTTTCTTTCATGTGACTGGATTTTGGGGAAGGATTGAACTTTGTGTGTTTCTACTGTTATGCACATGTTGAGCAGTTTTTATAAATTTGTTGTCTCAGGCCCTCAGGTACTATGTGTAAAATACATCCATTATTTATGTAGATAAGTTAACAACTGTTGAAACATGCAGACTTCATTGTTGAGGGTGGATCTGATCTGCCGGAAGAAGATGATGGGAGAAGGATGCGTAGTAGCCGTATGCTGCCACATCACCAAGAGGATCATGAAGATCTTGAAGCTATGGCCAGAAGCATCCAGGAACGTTATGGAAGGCGCCTAACAGATTATGATGAAGAAACGACAGATGTAGAGCAACAAGCTCTTTTGCCATCTGTGAGAGATCCAAAGCTGTGGATGGTCAAATGTGCAGTATGTTCCTATCCGTATTGTGATGATTTCCTTTTTCTTTCAAGGATATAGAAGCAATATCTTATATTCTTTGTTTTTGTTCATTAGATTGGCCGTGAGAGAGAAACAGCTGTTTGCCTCATGCAAAAGTACATAGATAAGGGGTCTGAGTTGCAAATCAGATCAGCTATTGCTCTTGATCATCTCAAAAACTATATCTACGTGGAAGCAGATAAAGAAGCCCATGTCAGAGAGGTATTGTCATGTAAAATGTCTGTTCATAAATAACACAGGTCTTTATGGATTAAATTGTGTGTGCATGTGTGTTTTAATATTTTGCGTTTGTTTTCAGGCTTGCAAAGGTCTGCGCAATATATTTGGCCAAAAAATAACACTTGTTCCAATCAGAGAAATGACTGATGTTTTGTCAGTTGAAAGCAAAGCTATTGATCTTGCTAGAGATACTTGGGTCAGATTGAAGATCGGGACATATAAAGGGGACCTTGCCAAAGTATGCATCACATTCTAGAAAGTTCATGATACCATCCATTTTGTCTTCTTTATTTACTATCTAATATCTCTTCTATAGGTAGTGGATGTTGATAACGTGCGGCAGAGGGTTACTGTCAAATTAATTCCAAGGATAGACTTACAGGCTCTTGCAAACAAATTGGTACTTAATGTTGCAGTTTTTTTGTAAATTCATGCATTCTATTTGACCAATATTTAACTTCATTGGAAGTTTAAATAGCCTGAGTCTGTACTTTTTTTACAAATCACTTTTGTCATGCAGGAAGGTAGAGAAGTTGCGAAAAAGAAGGCGTTTGTTCCTCCTCCTCGTTTTATGAATGTTGATGAAGCAAGGTATTACTGGTTCTCTCCATTCTGTTACTGAAATGTCTTCTGTTTCTTGGGAACTTTTCAGTTCCTGTTCTGAATAAATTTATGCTTTCTATTCAGGGAACTGCATATCCGTGTGGAGCATAGACGCGATGCCTATGGGGAACGATTTGATGCAATTGGAGGCATGATGTTCAAAGATGGATTCTTATACAAAACTGTATCAATAAAATCCATTAGTGCTCAGAACATCAAACCTACTTTTGATGAGCTTGAAAAATTTCGTAAACCAGGCGAAAGTGGAGATGGTGACGTAGCTAGTCTCTCAACTTTGTTTGCAAACAGGAAGAAAGGCCATTTTATGAAAGGTGATGCTGTTATTGTTGTCAAGGGCGATTTAAAGAACTTGAAGGGGAAGGTAGAGAAAGTTGATGAAGATAATGTTCATATAAGACCAGAAATGGAGGATCTTCCAGTAAGTATGAATGGATAATTAACTGGTTTTATTCCGTGTATAGTTTGCCAGTTTTGCATGTTGATGATTAATAATAAATTGATTTCATGATGGTCTAATTATCTTTTCTCATTGTATGTCAGAAAACTATTGCTGTAAATGAAAAGGAACTTTGTAAATATTTTGAACCTGGAAACCACGTTAAGGTTGTTTCTGGTGCTCAAGAGGGGGCTACAGGCATGGTTGTGAAGGTCGAGCAGCATGTGTTGATCTTAATATCTGATACAACAAAAGAGCATGTGAGTTTTATGGTCTCTATATAGATTTGCTTAAAGACTCGTTAATTTCTGTTTTCTAATAATATTTAGTGCAGAAATGACATAACAATATCCTCTCTTTAGATCCGTGTCTTTGCAGATGATGTTGTAGAAAGTTCTGAAGTAACTACTGGAGTTACAAGAATTGGGGACTATGAACTTCGCGATCTTGTATTGCTAGAGTAAGCCTTTTCTTGTGCCTGAGATTAGGCATAACACCTTGCCTCTGTGTGATATGGTTCAAAGTTTTCTCACTTCTAATTTAACATGGTGCAGTAATAATAGCTTTGGTGTGATAATACGTGTAGAAAGTGAGGCATTTCAGGTCCGTACCTTAAGGACTCTATTTATTTTATTAAAATTTTGAGACATTTGTCATTAAATTAATGCCTATTGCTTTTTTTTTTTTTTTTTTTTTTTTTTAAGGTTCTTAAGGGGATTCCTGACAGACCTGAAGTTGTGCTTGTTAAATTAAGAGAGATCAAATGTAAGATAGATAAGAAAATAAGTGTGCAGGATAAGTTTAAGAATACAGTATCGTCAAAGGATGTTGTGCGGATCTCTGATGGTCCCTGCAAAGTGAGATTTTTTCATTTGGCTAGATTTATTTCTTGAAAGATAATATTGTTGATATTTATTTATCTGTTTATTTTTTTGGTTAGGGAAAACAAGGTCCTGTGGAGCACATATATAGAGGAATCTTGTTCATCTTTGATCGCCATCATCTTGAACATGCAGGCTTTATATGTGCTAAGGCCCAATCATGTGTAGTTGTAGGAGGTTCACGCTCCAGTGGTGACAGAAATGTAACCATTTCTTCCTATTTTAATTTTTATGATTTTTTGTTTTTTTATCCTTGTGACAATGTTTTTGCTTAATTTATCCCTTTCCTCCTTTAGGGTGATGCCTACTCAAGATTTGCCAGTCTTAGAAGTCCAAGCCGTATTCCCCCGTCCCCGAGGAAGTTTTCTCGAGGAGGGCCAATGGATTGTATGTGTAAATTTTTCTGTGTATTATATGCTGGAACATTGAACCAGTCTATCATTTTGTTGTACTTTTTTTAAGAAACATTTCTGATGTTAATTTATTTGAATGTGGTATAGCTGGAGGGAGACATAGGGGTGGAAGGGGCCATGATAGTTTGGCCGGGACAACCGTTAAAGTACGCCAGGGTCCCTATAAAGGTTACCGTGGGCGTGTTATAGATGTTAAAGGCACAACAGTTCGTGTTGAGTTGGAATCCCAAATGAAGGTTGTGACAGGTATGTCTTCTTAGTGGGGCAAACACTTGTATTGCATGTATATTTCTGTATTTGCATGGTCTCTGACTTGGTGATTTGCAGTTGACCGCAACCATATATCTGACAATGTGGCTGTAACTCCATATCGGTAAGTTATTTGTTCATATGATTTGTGATTCCTTGTGTGCGTTGAAAAATGTTCAACCGTCTGACTTTTATGTGTTCTTCCAGTGATTCATCTCGCTATGGAATGGGAAGTGAAACACCAATGCATCCTTCTCGAACTCCCTTACATCCATATATGACTCCAATGAGAGATCCTGGAGGTTTGTTTGATTTTATTGTTATAGATTTTTTTATTTATTTTGTAGGATTAACACGTCTGATGTTTGACTGATTGTTATAACTACTAATTTTTAAATGTACTGCTATTTATAGCAACACCTATTCATGATGGAATGAGAACACCTATGCGTGACCGAGCATGGAATCCTTATACCCCAATGAGTCCTCCAAGGTTCATCCAATTACTCTCTTATTTTGTTTTACATAGTTTCTGCTTTAATAAAAAGATTTCTTCCTTCCAATTTGTATGCTGGGGCCCTTTTTAAATTTATTTATCCAACAGGTAAAGGAAAAGATAGAATAAAATGTCTTAAGTTAATCCACCTTCAAAAGGGCATCAATGTCCCAAACAGAAGCTACTAGAACTTGAGTTTATAATGAATTTGTTAGTTAAAAGCATTTTTTCCTCTTTACACTCTGCAGTACTATTAAGTTTGTAGCATATGTGATGTTTGATGTATGAATTCTGATGGTGAAAATAAAATCAGGGATAACTGGGAAGATGGAAATCCAGGCTCTTGGGCAGCCAGTCCACAGTATCAGGTCGGAGATTTAGCAAACTTGAGATACTCTGCAACTTCATATGAGGAACCGTAATTTTATTGTCTTTTTCCTTTTTAATCATTTCAGCCTGGAAGCCCTCCTTCACGGCCATATGAAGCCCCAACTCCTGGTGCTGGTTGGGCTAGCACTCCCGGTGGAAATTATAGTGAAGCTGGAACACCACGGGACAGTTCTGCCTATGGTAGCACTACCTCTTGTCCCTTCAAAGCAATAGTTTATTTTGTAGTTTTAATTTTATGCTAATACTCTATTCTGAGGGTTGTTTTGCAGCCAATGCTCCAAGCCCATATTTACCATCAACACCTGGTGGACAGCCTATGACACCAAGTTCAGCATCTTATCTTCCTGGCACCCCTGGAGGACAGCCTATGACTCCAGGCACAGGTGGTATGGACATGATGTCTCCAGTTTTAGGTAAGTTTGTTTTGTCAATCTATGACAGACAATTTTGTTATGTACATTTTCTTGTTTTTTTGGGGCTTGTCTATTTGGTTACATAATCAAACTGCAACTTTGTGATGTACCTAATTCTCTTCATCTATGATAGTAAAGTAACTTATAAAGCATGGCCCTTGAAATGAAGGACGACTAGTGGTAGGTTTAGTAGTGTGTCTCCTTGGTTTTCTTAATTATTACTCTACACTTGTTACGTTGCATTTAATACGAAATGATTATTACTCTGCACTTAGTATTTGGTTTGCTACTTGTTTGTTTCCTCGTCTCATTTTATTACATACACTTGTCAAATATGGTCAATGATAGAGTGTTTATTCTGGTTCAAACATTATATCTCTTGCTATTCATTTTTGCAAATTTATTTGATTTTAGTTCAAATGCCATGAGTCTCACGTGTCTAACATGGAGACATCCCCATAAGGATAATTGTTAATACTTTTCATTTTTTTACAAAGCTTAATCCTGGATCATGTGTACTACTGATTTGTTTTGATTGGATCATCAACAAAAAAATTGAAACGTATTTTTCTTACGTTTAGTTTGCTAATTTGGTGGTTTAATTTTTGCAGGTGGGGAAAACGAAGGGCCTTGGTTTATCCCAGATATATTGGTCAACGTACACAGGGCTGGAGAGGAATCTGTTGGAGTTATAAGAGAGGCTCTCCCGGTATGGTGACCTGATCTAGTACCTCGCTTGTACATTCATGTTCTTTTAGATTTGGTCGAAGGATCTTCAAGTTGAGACATAATATGGCTGTTTTTTCGTTTCATTTGCTTGGTTTCTGTTTAATGACGTTGGCATTTTTTGTTTCTTCAGGATGGCTCTTACAGGGTAGCTCTTGGATCTAGTGGTAATGGTGAAGCGATTACAGCCCTTCCTAATGAAATGGAGGCTGTGGTACCAAGAAAATCAGACAAAATAAAGATTATGGGTGGGGCATTGCGTGGTGCCACCGGCAAATTGATTGGTGTAGATGGTACTGATGGAATTGTAAAGGTAGATGACACATTGGATGTGAAGATTTTAGACTTAGTTATTTTGGCAAAATTAGCTCAACCATGATATAAGCTTTAAGTAGAGAAATTACTTTAATGTCATATCTTTTCTTGTGTCTACTGTTGCTAGCGGTTTTGCCTGTCTTTCTTTCTCTCTATAATACGCTCCCTGCATACCATTGTCCTCCCAAGTGACAAGTTCCAACTGCAGATAAATATTTGCTTCTAACAAATACCCCTATAAATTATTGTTCCTTACATTAGGGTAACCCATAAGAATAGGGATGGAATCTTTGAGGATTAAAGTTGTTACCCTCACAAATATGGTAGTGAGCAAGCATGGGTACTTTTTTTTAAATGTGGATATGGAGATGAGTACCTTAGTATTCTCTACCCAAATTCTATTCACTATCATCCTGATTCCTAACATTACATACTTTTTTCCCCTTCAAAAGATAAAAGCGTGATCAAGATTCTTTTTGTACAATAATTATTCAAGAACCACCATATCTTTGTACCATAATGTTTTTGTAGACAATGAAATTAGAAGTGTATTTTTAATAAGCGTGTAAAATAAAAATATAAGCACAATTTCATTTAGTGTTACTCATTCCGTCTTATGTGTTTGTGTGTGTATATATGGATTTTTATTTCAATTCTAAATATTTTTTTTTTCAAAATTAAGAACATAATAGGTTTTTTTAACATTTTTCTTTACTAGTATCTCACATAAATATTTGAATGAATTATAATTATATTTTATTTTTTAATATTTTATTTTTTGTTGAAAATAGTTAGTCATTATAATATTTGTAATTAATTTAAAGCTAACTTAAAGACATCTTATTTTTAATGTTGAAACAATGAAACAGCATCCTAATACAAAATGAAAATAAATTTTTGCCTATTTATTTAAATAATTTCTATTTTTATTTATTATTCTTCATTTCCCAATTGCTTATCTTTATCAATACAAAACAAAATAGTATGTTTAGTTGAATAGAAAGAAAATAAAAATAAATTTTATTTGATTAAAGAGAATATAAATAGAAAAGAAAATATAACGTCTCAAAATAAAAATTTAAAATTGTTCTTACTTCCATTTTCTATTTTCAATTCAAATTCAATATCTCTCTTATTCTTTATTTGCCATCCACCAACCAATCACATTGAATGTGCAGCTTCAAGAATCGAGCTTTATTTTAGACTTCAAACTATCACTTTTAATTTCTAATCATTGCCTCCGATGCCTTTTGTGTTTAAGGTCGAGGGAGCAGAGTGAAGTTGATATTTAAGTCACCACAGGAGTAAACTGTAACTTATTTTAATTTTATTGGTACTTTATATTAATTTTTTTTGCCGAATTATTTTAAATTTAATTCCAGGATAAACCAAAAACGAATAATCCCGATTAGCCCACTAATTACTCTAGCTAGAGGACCAACTTGTGTAGTTTAAAATTTGAAACATTAAATTAATACATACCTCAAGAAGTGTAACCTGGAATAGTTGACGGTGAAGGAGAAACTAAGGAAGCAAGCCAATAGAAAAAAAGGGGGGAAAATGGTTAACAGTTAACAGTTAACACCTACGGTCGTGATCCTGCTTTGAAAATGTGCCGTTGTCGTGGCACGTCGATTTCTTGATCGGTCATTAGATTAAGAATTAAACAAACTACTCTCTTTGTACGTGTCTTGTTATTTTATTTCTAAAGTAATAATTACTAATATTAATTAATTGTGAGTAAAATATTCTAAAAATGCAAATTAATTATTTCCATTTTTATATATAATTGTATCATTTTAACTGAGAAAACAATAACTTATATTATTTTTATGATTCATCAATATTTGTGTAAACACAATTTAGTCTCTTCATAATTTGAGAGACTAAAACTTATATACTCTCCCACCATTTTATTTTAAAACTCAATTAACAAATTTATTAACATCAAGAAAAAAAAACTTATAATTAAAAATATTTTTATGGAAAATAATTAATGTAAGAAATATGTCAAATTGGTTCTTGTGAAAATGACACAAGCAAATCTCTACTAATTTTGATTCTTGAGCAGAGGTATTGACAAAATTGACTAAATTTTGTCAGTGTACTATAATGACAAGGATACTATAAAATACTATAAAATTGATCAATTTTTTTTAAAAAAATAGAAACTACTTTTTCTTTAACGATGAAATCAATACAAACGATCACTTTATAAAAGAAATTATATATTACTAATTATTTATTAGTAATGAATAAGGCTTTCAGCAGAGTTGTGAAAAAAAAAAAAAGGAAAATGTCATTGCACAATTGCCACTTGGTAGGCCAGTGTCACGAGTCACAACAAAGAAAGTAAAAATTAAAAACCAGGTACTGTTGACAGTTTACGTGGCATGTGTATTGTGTACCAAACGAACCTGTGGCGCCGCTTGGAAACTAAACCAAAGTAACCGGTTTATCATTTGTTTTGTAGAATCTTTCGGTGGTCTCTCTCACCTTATTTTCTTTCTCACTAATCACTATAAATAAAATCTACACTCTGTCCTTCCACAACACAACACAATTCAATACCAATTACCAAACTCACTCATCAATTCTCATCTTTCTTCTCACTAACTATTAATTCATCATGTCGAGCACAGCTGGCCAAGTCATCAAATGCAAAGGTGACTTCTTCTCAGTGTCATCTTATTTTGATCCCGTGCTGAAGAGTTTTTTTTTTTTTTTTTAATCTGTTATTTATGCATCGATGTCTAATCTTGTTATGGTCACTTCGAATTTTACGAATAAACCAACCTTAGTCTTAACACTTTTTTGTGGGGTGCATAAACTTGGTTCTATTTTGCTATTTTTATTTCTGTAATTTAGAAAATTATAGTGAGCCTTTTCCTGGGTCGTTATTTTTCTTCTTATTAAAAATGTTAATTGCCCTCCATTCTAGTCATATTTTTTAAAGTGCTTACTGCTTAATGATATTCAAGTTTGTTTACCAGACAGATTATCATTTTTTTTTTCGTTATTAAAAAGTGTAAATTTGGTTTTTAAATTTTGTTGTGCCTAATTATAATACTCGATAGACACCACATCATGATCAGAGATAATGTATATACTAACTAAATGGGTTGATTGAAATGAATGTACTACTACTAGCTGCGGTTTCATGGGAGGCAGGGAAGCCACTTGTGATTGAAGAAGTAGAGGTTGCGCCACCACAAGCTGGTGAAGTGCGTTTGAAGATCCTCTACACCTCTCTTTGCCACACTGATGTTTACTTCTGGGAAGCCAAGGTAATATCATATATTATCATTACCTCACTTCCAATTTCCTTAATGACCCAGAAACCATAGATAATTGATCTTAAGCAAATGCTAGGAAATAGGTCAACTTTAGTTTCTTACACAAGTTTATATGTCTGAAATGTAAAAATTCTTCTGATGTTTAATTATGTTTCAGGGCCAAACTCCATTGTTTCCTCGTATATTTGGTCATGAAGCTGGAGGGTATGTTTCTTACACATCATAAATCCTTGCTTCATAATTTGGATTAATGATTCATTTTTTGTTAAGTCTATTTGGTTTCTGACATAATAGGGCAAACATTCTGTTTTCCTCATAAGTACATTAAATACATGTTATCAATGTTGGGTTGATGTTGTTATTCAGGATTGTGGAGAGCGTAGGTGAGGGTGTGACTCATCTGAAACCAGGGGACCATGCCCTCCCTGTGTTTACCGGGGAGTGTGGGGAATGCCCTCATTGCATGTCAGAGGAGAGCAACATGTGTGATCTTCTCAGGATCAACACTGATAGGGGTGTCATGATCCATGACAGCCAAACAAGATTTTCTATAAAGGGACAACCTATTTACCATTTTGTTGGTACCTCTACATTCAGTGAATACACTGTTGTTCATGCTGGATGTGTTGCCAAAGTCAACCCTGCTGCCCCACTCGACAAAATCTGTGTTCTCAGTTGTGGAATTTGCACAGGTTTGGAAGATCCTCTCATTGACATGGTTTTATAATTATAATGTTGGTAAAAACATCAAACTCACATTTTTCATTCGTGATTGTAGGACTTGGGGCCACTATCAATGTTGCAAAACCAAAACCTGGTTCTTCTGTTGCCATTTTTGGACTTGGAGCTGTTGGCCTTGCCGTATGTTAACCTTGTGCTTTTGTGTGTGTGTGAGCACTGTAGTTATTATGCAAATGAAAAAAGACTAATATTAACTCATGATCTTATTTTTTTTATCCAAATTCTAGGCTGCTGAAGGGGCAAGGATTTCTGGTGCATCAAGAATCATTGGGGTTGATTTAGTTTCTAGCAGATTTGAAGAAGGTAGAGTGCTTTTTTTTTCTTCCAACAAATGCTTGAATATTCAGCTCAACATAAGTTAAATGGCCATTCCCTTATTGATGGTATTTATTATCCTTGTTTTTCTTGGCAGCTAAGAAGTTTGGGGTCAATGAATTTGTGAACCCAAAAGATCATGACAAACCTGTACAAGAGGTTAGTTGGTGGATAATTTAGTAAAGTTTATTATATTTCTATTCTCTTAAAGATGTGTTTTTGCAATGTTGATTTTTATTTTCTGATGCTGATTGAGATGTGAATGTGGTGTCCAGGTGATTGCTGCAATGACAAATGGGGGTGTGGATCGTGCTGTTGAATGTACTGGCAGCATCCAAGCCATGATCTCAGCATTTGAATGTGTCCACGATGTACGTAAATCATAACTCGCTCTATTTGATGCTAAAAAGTTTACATTAAGGTTTCTAAGGCTGAACCTTGATTTGTTCTTCTCAGGGTTGGGGTGTTGCTGTACTTGTTGGAGTGCCAAACAAAGATGATGCATTCAAAACTCATCCAGTGAATTTCTTGAATGAGAGGACTCTAAAGGGTACCTTCTACGGAAACTACAAACCCCGCACTGATCTTCCTTCTGTTGTGGAGAAGTACATGAATGGGGTAAGCTTATATATATATATATATATATTGATTGAATGGTGGAGTTTATAAGGACATTCATATTAATTATTGATGTGTTAATTGCTAATGTTGTCTTGTGTGCAGGAATTGGAACTGGAGAAATTCATCACTCACACAGTTCCATTCTCAGAGATTAACAAGGCTTTTGATTACATGCTGAAAGGGGAGTCCATCAGATGCATCATTCGTATGGGGGAGTAAATCTATCAAACCAATGATGACGTGGGCCCTTTTGAGGGACTGAGTTCTCTTTCTTGTTGTGAAACTGAAAAGAAGAAAATAAATTTCATATATATGATATATGATATGTCCCTTTAGAATTATTGAATTTGTAAAACTTGTAAGTTTGAATGTAGAGAATGACAGGGCCTTTGCTGATGTTATTGTCTAATGCATGATAAATAAAATGTCGTTTTTTGTCGATTTGTTGTTCTTGTGGTAATTTAAGTGACATTTATTTCTTGAGGAAAATATTATACATGCAGTACCACAATTTGTTCAACGCATGTCCAGTGGTGTAGGGGCTTTGGTAAAAAAAAATGTCATTTCTACTCTACTATAGCTCTATTTTAATTTTTAATTGTGCTTGTGGATGGTAAAAGACATAAAACCAGAAGAAATGATGAGAATAAATAGTAGATGCAGAAAAAGCATAAAATGCAGAGATGAAGCATAAAGGGAATCAGGATTAAGATACTAAAAGCTTGCACAAAGGGGAACAAGATGTGAACTATATCCACAGATAGAATCTTCACTTATTTTGTTTGAAACATAAATCTTCTGATGAGGCGTGCTCAACTTAATTACAAATTTTCCATACCAATACAACAAAAGTCTTCTAAAGATAAAGGATGTCTGAAATGTTATAGAAAAAATTCTCATGAGATTAAACATGTCCACGCCTAAATAAGATGCATGTATCATCTCCTTTTTATATAATTCTTCTTAAAAATAACTTTCAACTTAAATAAATTCCAAAAAGCGCCACATCTGTATGAGTTGGTTTCAGTGCATTGTGATTATTTATATAGCTGCAGGAGCTTATGTTAGTTCCGGGGATGAAGTTACTTGCTTTTTCATTTGAGAGAGTATTATAGATCCATTTTATTTTGCTTACCAAAATTTGAATTTAATGATATCTCAGATATTATTTCGTTTTCATTTTTGAAGGAGAGGATAAAAAATCTTCTTGCATTCAGATGTTTTAATGGTGTGTCACTTGTAATTGTATTGTATTTTTCTACAATTCACTTAAGAGATATCAGGAACTAAAAATGATTGGCAATGCTTGATTTGAAAATAAAAATGCATCCCTCGGAAATAAGATGATAAAATTAGTAAAACCGATTCAATATAACTAGAATTGTATGTCATATTGAATTATGCTCCCACTCTAAATTTTAGTGACAAAAGATGAAAGTAATTAATATTATAATATTTATTATAATATTACAAAATAATTGTGTTTAATTTTAATCCATTCTCAATATAATTTTGACACTGTCAATTTTCAGGCTGGGATTCTAATTATAGTCATTATTATATTATTAGTACTTTAATAGTTTATTCGGGAAAGCTATAACAAATGTATCCACCTAAAGTCCTTAACCAAAACAATGTATGCAATTCCACATGTTACCCAAAAAATGACAGAGATATGTTAGAGGATGTTTGGATAAGTCTTGTGGTATGACCGAGCCCGTTATTGAAGACCGGCCCAATGTAGAAAAGAAGTAGACAGTTGTAAATGAGAGTATGAGGCCCAAAAGGAAGTTACTAACACCTAATAAATGGAAAGATTATGTGATTTACCCTTAGCCTTTATATATTAGCATTATAACAAGATAGGGGTATGACTCAGCTAGTTCTGGAATACTTTATTATTGAATTCTGTTAGAAGGAATCATTGCAATATATCCTTGTTTTGCCTGAGAATGGATTATTGAGAAATTAGTCTATTTCCCCTCTTATCTACTTCTTTGGAGGCCCTCTGTCCTCGAACTCAGAGGCTATGCTTACATCATCTTGAAATTAATTTAGTTTCATAACATGTTTGATTACCCTCAAAGGGGCATTGCCACAGTTGTAATTTGCTTGAAACTAAATTTCTAAAAAGTAAGACCAAGTTCCATTTGCAAACTCCGTTAGTAAAGTAAAAAATCATTTCAAAAGTTTAATATAAAATATACACTTAGTCCTCCAAGAATTCGCACATAAACACTTTAGTCCTGGTATCATTTATTTGCGAATGCCAATTATTTGAAATCACTCTATACAAACATTATTCATTTCCAAATGTACATTTGGGTCCCCCTCTCCCCGTGACGTTAAAGGCTAACACGTTAATGCTGAGTACAATTGAGTACCAAGCTATATATGGCTTAAATGATACAAGGACTAACATGTTGGTACCTCTCATGCTAATTTGCTCCTTCTTTTGGTAGCAAATATGAGAGGAGAATTTCGTTCCACATATCAGGAACACCGGGTAAGCACCAATGGCTACAATCAGGAACAGATGCCTTGTCACTCCAAGTGCCCACGTGTCCATCACTCCTATATGCAGTCATTGGTGTAACATGCATAACTGTTACTGGAGCACTCATGTTTTTGACAACTTTGTTGATCATATTTGATATTGGGTTTCTCTCCTTGCGATTAGTTCTCTTCCAAGGCCTTTTAGTCACTTTGCAAGAATTGTGGTTCTGTCCACTGCCACAAACACAAGCATCTTAATGATTAACATAACACTTCAAAACTATTTAAGTATTAACTAAAATAAAGTTTGATGGCTCTTGTGTTTAATACAGGAATAATGAACTGAATATTATTTTGGTTCATATTTAACCATTGTCCCGACTTGCTAAACAAAAAAAAAAAAGAAAAAAAAAAAAGACAAATATGGTGCACAACCCACCTCCAATGAGATGATTCGAAGGTGCGGAAGAATACTCTTGTCCTGTTTGTGTTAATTGTACTCTCTACCCAAGATGCCCAGGTGAGTAAAGCTGTATTGAAACCAGAGTTAATTGGCATTCCAAGCTTCAGTGAGTTACCAACCTGAAAATACCAGCCCCTGTCTGAAGATCACGTTAGCACCAAATGATTGATAATCTTCATTAAAATATTTAGTCTTAGTTATGTATCAATTATCAAACAGTCAAACCGTAGATGCACACAAAGTCAGAGGACAAGTTTAATTTCTAATTTTCTATGTACTATCATTTAAGAATTTTCGATATACATAAAAATCAACAAACTTATCATATATGACAATCTCATGATGGTAGTGGTTTAAACCATGTGCAAATCGAGAAACTATCAGCTATCAGCAAAATCCATTTAGGGTCATGTAAGTAACTGATGATTTAAAGAAAAGAAGTGCAAGATAAAGCACATCCAAACTTGTTGCTATTCACTATCAGAACATTATTCCACCCTGATGTTTTACACCATTCCCTTTCCTTAGTTATGTTAACAGGACCATGACCCTGCAAATAAGAAAATCTCAGGCAGAATTCATTGATCCAGTTCCATCTTCAGCCCATCCCAAAGGAGTAGAAGAAAGTCCAAAAACAACAATATTCTAATTTATGGCAAAAACTCTGTATAAGTCATAAGCCAGTTTTCCATATACAGCTGTTCATCAGAGACCATTAGACCATTTCAAATAAGCCTATTTTTTAAGTCTCGTCAGACAGTTGATAAAGACCAAAATCATGGCAACCTCTCAATAAACTTGTGTCAAAAACATTATTTGGTATCTTACCTTACCAAACCTGATTCTTTGCTTCTCTTTAGAGAAACTGGTTTATATAAGTAATACCATTATTTAAAATTTTTCAAACGTGACCAGAAACATACAAAATGTTATAAATTTTAAAGGCTTCCCAGTAATACTCATGAGTCATGACAAATATTCAAAAAGGTAAAATTTCTCTGCAGCAAGAACCCAAAATTACCATAGGATGAGGTTATCATTTGAAGAAAAGCTATTGCTAGTTGAATATCTTTTGCACACCCAGGACAATGAAATTCTGAGACATCTATCTTCTGGGTTAAAAACTGCAGAGTATCCTCTCCTTTATTTATTTATTGGTTTTATGTTAAAATATTAAAATACATATGTTGAAAAAATTTCAGCCCTTGGATTATGACTGAAGTAGGTGCAGTTAAAAATACAACTGCAGACACCGATCCATTTCTATTGTTTGTAATTCTTATCAATGGTGAAGGTATAATTTGTATACTACCAATAAATCATGCATTCTACGAATCCAAAGATGAAAATTAAGTCCAAAGGTATTATCATAAAACATGTCGAGGACTAAATCCAATGTTGAATTTATAAAAAGAAACAGAAAACAAGATTATGACATCAAAATGTATATCTACTATCAACAAAATGATGCAAATCATATCACTATTAGGAAAATGAAGCCACTTACATGTCAAAAAGCTTAGTCCGTGTCCACCAGTGACCTGAATTGAATATAAGAACATCAGAATCAATCCACTCATGGCTAATATCATCAATCTTGTCCAATCTCAATGTTGTCTTCACCCTTTGGGGTGCATGTCTAGGCACAGAACCAGGCCTCACCAGGAACACCGATCGATAAAAATCGATTCTAACATCAAAAGTACTAAACCTCACACCTAAAAACCTTATCTGTTTTGTGATCTTGTTGCCTTTGATTTCATAGACACTCTTCTTATCCTCAACTCCTGTCATCAGCAAGCATATCATGGACTCCCATTGCGTCCTACTCAACGAATCGCCAACGAATACCACCCTTTTCCCACGAAGTTGTTCAAGTATTCCACGGGCATCAAACCTTGGAATCTCACAGTTCTTAGGTTTCCACCTCCATTTTGTGTAACCTCTATCTTTCCTCCCATTAGCAAGGCAATTGAAACCCCTTTCAGCAAAAGGGCACTGAGAAGCATCATACAAAGGGTAGCTATCATCCCTCACCCAACTTCCTTCAAACACATTGCATGTGTCCATGAAAACATTGGGTTTTAGAATCACATCATAACTCTGAACAAGTGAGTCAGAACTGTTGTTGGGAATCTCATAACTCTGAACAAGTGAGTCAGAACTGTTGTTGGGAATCTCATGTCTCTGAATCAGTGATTGAGAACTGGGAAATGCATATAAATAAGCCCGGGAAAGGACGAAGAGGAAGAATATGAAAGAAACAACAGTGACCAACCAATTGAAGGAAACAAAGATCCAAGCACTGCAGTCACCCTTCACAACCTTGTGGCCATAACCAAAAGCTCTTGAGAATAAAGTCCTAAACTTGGCAAATGTGATCCAAAAACTAAAAGAACCCAGCAACTGCATAATTTGCAAAACCCTCCCACTATTCGATATCTCCATTGTAAAAGTACTCGGGAATGAAACAATCACAATCAGGCTCTATATTTAGTCATTTACGTTATTTATAAGCATGAGTTCTCTAAGAAGGAAATGTGAAGAAAAAAAAATGCGACTTTTATTAATCAAAAAATGAAAACATACGCTACTTTCAATGTCTAAATTTGGGAAATCAGCTTACTTAACACAAAAACGGAACATTTTTATAATTATAATAACTCAAATCCAAGACTAGAAAATGGCAAGTTTGGAGACAGAGAATTGCAGAGTAATGAGAGGGAGAAGAAGAGAGAAGGAAAAACAAAGATGGAAGATAGATTTTGTGGAACAGAGAGGGGTGGGGAGTTTTAATGCACAAGGTGGTGGTTGTGTTCGCAGGATGAAAAGATGGAAATATATTTGGAGTTGAGGGCAATTTGGTCATTAAAAACATATTCTTGTACTGGCTACGTTGAGAAAAAGGACTTAAATACACGGAGAGTCAAAGGTAATTGCATATTAAAATCTGTCGGTGCTTATGAAGAAACGAACAAGTTACTGAAACAACCTCTGACTTTTTGCGTTTTTTTTAGTCCACTAACTTTTTTAGTTATTTATTTTAAATTTCGGTAAATAAATGCTTTAACAGCTTAATGGATCAGCAGGGTTGGCCCAAAATTGTAAATATATAAAGTTAAAAAATAATGTCATCTCACAACTCTCTTTAAAGGAGGTTATTTGATTCTATTTTATTTTTATATAACCTTTGTTGAATACAAATTCCGTTGGATCCATGTGTAATTTTCAACAACAAAAATAAGCTGGCTTGCGTCCAACTCCATTCCTTTTTATGAATATTGTTGTCATACTTGTTGACAATTTTCGCGTCTTTAGTGAGATGATTCGGTTTGACTAAGATACCAATGGATAATATGCACCCAACAACTGAAATGACTAATTAACAAATTAAGTTTGGTAGCCTTTTGTTTTATTTGGTCACGGTTCATTCCTAATTTGTTATACTTATTTTATTATAGGAAATTTTAAACGTAGGGAAGTCTATTAAGAATTAATTAGTCCATACTATAAGAAGATAATTCAAATGGCCGTATCCTTCTGTTTTAGGCAAATGAATTCAATAATTGACAGTAATATTAGGTTTGAAAATGTTTGCTCCAACTAAATGATGTAATGTTTGAGCGCCTATTTTCGGTATACATGGTGATATTTAATGTAATAATGTTGCATTTTCTTTTCGGGAAAAATATAAAAGTTATTATTTATTAATAAAACTATATTGGGTGAGTAGTGTTAGTGTGAGGCTTAAGGCTTACCAATAGTCAAAGTGTCAAACTCAAATGTCCACCAACAATGAGATCGATGAGCATAACCACATAAGACATAGTCCAACGTTTCAGCCAACACAACTAAGAAGGGTTAATGAGAAAGCGACGTTGCATGCACCAGGTTGGTGCGTCTGAACTTAAACATCACTTCTAAGCCAGGTCGTGGATCTCTGAGAGGAACCGTGGAGGAACCACATTCTCTTCAAGCCTCTCCCATATTCACGCACCAATCACAATCACCAATTAGTCTTTCAAACATGCAACTAATTAAATCTGGCTAGACATAAAATCTACTTCAAAAGTTGAATTATTGCGAGTATACAAGCAGGCTATGTAAGAGTTTATAATGCTTAGGAAAGTTATTCAGATTAATATACAATAAAATAAAATAATCAAGCATCAAATTCAAATACAGGAGGAGTTAAGGCATATATAATATTCTTAGCTAGACTTTCCATCCGTACATGATTTTTTTTACTGTCATATATTTTGGTATACATCTTATAAAATGGTAAGATTAATTATTTAAAATTTTCAAACTTTTTTAAGTTTCAAAGTTAAATATTTTGATATTAATCACTGTCACGAATAAATTGATGGGAATATATTTGAGACTATCAAAATATTTGAATAGACATGAGTCACACGACAATTAGATCTAATTCTCATTTGACTTTTTACTTTGATTGGAAAAACTTATTTTGACTAGAGTCCATATCGGATTTGGATTTTCTCTACTCTTTGAATTGGTGAATTATTCACATAGTCATGAGAGTAAAATAACAAAGAAAGAAAACATCAAACTAAGAAGAAGAGTGAAAGGTCAATGATCCAAGCTTTTTTCTCTTAGTTGTCTAAACCTAAAGGTTCAAAACCTTTTTCCTAATCATAAGAGGTTTATTTATATTTAGGGTTCAATTAGGGTCTAAGCCCATGTAGTTTAAAACTTTAAAACACAATAATGAGCTATAGAATCAACACAGCCTTAAAAAATGCATCACACCTGAAATGTGAACTTTGTTGCGGCTAACTTTTTAGCACTCCTAGACTATCACATTTGTGGTGGGTTCCACACCCAAGGTGTGATCTTTGATAGAAGTAGTTTTTGAGCTCCTTGGAACGCGCACACTTGTGGTGGGTGTTACACCTTTAAGTGTGGCACTTGTTGACTTCCATTTCTTCAAGTTACTCTTGCTTCCAAGGTTGTGATATTTCATTTGTATATCCAAACTCCAAATTGTCCATCTTTTGATCCTAATTCACTCCAAGTCTTTAAACTTCAAGTTCCGAATCTAAATTGTCCAATTATAATTCTCACTGCAATCATTTAACACACAAAAGCACACCTCCAAAGTTCCAAGTGACTAAAGTATCAAAATTAAGGAAACTAAGGGTTAAACTAATCCTAATAAACTCAAAATGCATGCAAAACTTACATAAATTTGAATACAAAAACATGACATGAAATGCAATGCATTAGTCAAAAATCAATAAGAACACAAGAATTTGAAAAATTATGACCCTAGTCCCAAAAAATATTTACAATATCTAAGTATAGAAATTATAGGACTAGAATTGGAAACTAGGTGAAAGCTTGCAAGCCATAAATTGTGTCAAGAGTTTGTTCATAAGCAAATCTAATTAGAGACTTGATCCCATAAAATGACGTCCATTATCAATTTCGATATTCATCTTTCTCTTCTCTCAAGTGTTTAACGGCTAAAAACGTTTGTAGTTATTCGTAGAGAGAAAGAATTGATCATGAGGGGCAAAGAGTAGATGATAAGGATGTTGTTCTATTCAAAACTTTCAAAGAATAAAAGGTGTAAAGGTGATAGAATTAGAATCGTGACTTTAAAAAGATTTTTTAATGATGTAAAAGTGAAAAGACTAGGGGTCTGTTTGGATACAAGTCAGAAGTGCTTTTGAGAGCTTCTCTACTGAAAATATAGTGTTTTTTTTCAGTAAAGAAGCTCCCAAAAGCACTTCTAGCCTTGTATCTAAACAGACTCCTAGGATCCAATAACAGACTTGAATAAGTTAAAGAAGGTCAAATATTTTTTGTTCTAAAGATTATTATTAGAGTATATGATTAGTTAATTGTTAATACATTAGTATGCCTTGTACCTGTTGTCTCTCTTTTATTACACAAGTTTTTTGCTGATAAAAAAAATGTTAAGACATTAGTTAGACATGGCTAGCTCATAACACTATAAATACGAATATTGTAATTCATTTTACCATCTCCATCTCTTCCCTTAAACGGAAAATTAGTGATGATGCATTCTTCGAATGCACAGAGGAAGCTAAGATTCAATATCTCTGCCGCCACCTGCTTTCAACAGTGAAGAAACTAATCATTGTCACTATCGAGATCAGGCTCGTTGAGCAGATCGTTAAGCATTGAGCCTACGTCGTGATTCACCTTGGTAGAACCGTTCCTCAATATTATTCAAGCTAGCGTTCCAAGCTTAGAAAGAATAATGCATTGATATCTTTCGAGAATGGTATCACAATTGATGTTGAATATGGCATATATTGGTTACCATGACTTAATAATTGGCAACAATGATTGGGCAAAGAAGAATCGAATGATCTATTATATGATTCAGAATATTTCGTGCCTTACGAGATTGTTCTTTCTACCTATGATCGTCACCTTGTTGATTTCTACATGTTTCTATTTTTTTTTTTCTTTTGATTTTGTGTTTCAACTTTCAATCTAGCTATGGTTACCATTCTTGCGGGAGATACTTTCAATCTAGCCCTTCATTAATTATAGTCTTAGTACTTTTTATGTTCCTCCTTCGATTTTAGCTATACCTCTACTTGATGATGCCTCAACAACTGTTTTCCATAGGTAATTGTTCATTGATCGTTAGACCCTTCTTCAGGTAAAAAAAAAAAAAAAAACAGTTGAATTTCAATTAGGAGGGTTCATTAATTTATTTCAATCTTATCAACTAGAGAGAACTAACCTTGCTAAAACCTTAAGTCATAAAAAGACAGAAAAAGAAAGGAAATCCATGCACGTACACATGCATATACAACTAATACAAGTATCAACCGTCAATCAAAGATTTTTTTAAAAAGATATATCTAGAAATATAAATTTATGAAGCAAAATAACATGATTTATTCTCTTTATAATTCATTAATTTGAAAAAAAAATATAATTTATGAAGCAAATAAATAAAGAAGCTTCAATAATTACTAATTAAAAATCACCGAGCTTACGTGTTTACCATCAACAAGGCTAATAATAATAAATAAATAAAATATACATCTTATCACACTCAACGTTTCCACCATGAATGAATAACAGCAATATTTTCAATCTAGTGTAGAATTCAACTCAACGCATAGACATTGAATCAGTTTCTTATCAAAAGTTCAAATTGCAGTTAATTTGGTCCTACCTAAGTGAATAATCAACCTTTCCTAAAATAAGAGAAATTAATT
Organism: Glycine tomentella; assembly: GCA_007407185.1. Taxonomy (NCBI): domain Eukaryota; kingdom Viridiplantae; phylum Streptophyta; class Magnoliopsida; order Fabales; family Fabaceae; genus Glycine; species Glycine tomentella. Next base: position 1,980,816 of record PYAF01003999.1, on the reverse strand, counting down.
AAACCCATGTATTGTCTTATCTTCACCACATGACTTCTCTTACCAAAATTGAACAGAAGTAAACAAACAAAAAGCTATAAAGAGATAGGTAGTTTAATTAAAAAGTATATGAATTAAAATTAGAGTGGAATAAACAAAGAAAAATATTGTTTATTACTACTTGACTTAAGAAATTATAAAGACACAACTTTAGTCTTGTATCAGCTCAAGCATGCAGATATACAGTTTGATTATTTAAGAAGAATATTTTAAAAAAAATGTTTGAAAAAACAGGTTTGACACACACAAGAAGGAGAGTGACATTTAACGTTGGAAATTAAGGACATTGACACACACAAGAAGGAGAGTGACATTTAACGTTGGAAATTAAGGACATTAACCTTGCCGCCATTATTGATGAGTTCTTCAAGCTCGACAACCTGTGTCTGCTATCAACTAATTCATCATTTTTATATATAACAACAAAAACAGAAAACAGGAAAAGAGAAAATGAGTCAAAGCACGCAGTATCTTCGTTTTCTGTTTGGTTTCGAAAAACCATATAATGAAACTCAAAGCTACAAACACAATTCAAAGAACGTAGAAAGTAGAAACCATGCATGCTTTAGACACTGAAACACTATGTGTTTGTGTGTGTATGAGACTTGAGTTAAGACCTCTGTTGTGTGGCCATGGCTTCTTCTACAATGAGCAGCAGCAGAAGCAACAAGAGGACCCATTTTGCAGAAGAAGATCGATATATAATTACTTCGTTAGGAATGAGAATGTTGAAGGTGTAGAGAGTGAGTGAGTTTGTACTTTGTAGAGAAAGAGGGAGATAAGTATTGGTGGTGGACGCAGAAGAAGAGGTGCCAACAACGGTTTTTTATACACACCAAACCCTTCACGCCGTTAACTAATTAACAAACAAGCTGCATTAATTGATCTTATATTTCTAGTATATCTGTTAATGAGTAAACGCAAAAGCAATGGTATATATGTTGCTATGGTGTAGCCAGGAATATAAGTGCACGTAAAAGCAAAAAGTAATGCTATTTAATACCAGCAAATCAAATTGCTTACGAAACTGAATCCAAACAGTAGGAAAAAAAATCAATAACCATGTAAGGTAAGGTGGGTGACTGGGTCCATATATAAATTAAATATGATTTTATATGCGTAGCTTCATGAACCTCTTTCACATTTTTAAACCAATCACATTGCATTCGATCTATTTTGTGTTTCGTAAATTTTTATGAATATTTTACTTTTTAATATAACAACAGGAAAAGGCAGAATTACGGAAGGGTGCCTGTCACCGGAGGATCCAAGTGGAAATGAGGGTGGGCAAATACACCCCCTCATTTCAATAAAATCATTAATATTTGTTCAAAAATATTATATTTTGCACCTCCTAATTTTATATTTTATATCCCGTAATTTTATGTATTTGAACTTTATTTTTAGTTTACATGTGAGAGTAAGTAAATATAACTTCTTATTTTAATAAAATACACATATTTATCTTAAAATTTTATATTGTACCTTTTATCTTCGTGTTTGAACCCAACTATCCCATATGATAATGATAATTATCAATTTTTTATTTTTTAAATAAATTGTCCCCACTAATCCAGGATCTTAGATCCGCCAACATAAGAGATAGTCAAACACAATTTTCTCACTAAATAAATTATTTTTTCACATATATAAACACTGAACTATTGCATGAACTCTACTAGTTACACATAATATATCCTAAAAGAGATGAGAATAAATTTTAATTTTGGTACATATACAGAGATGAGAATAAATGATCACATGAGAGTGTTTATAGACCGATTTGATTTGATAAAAAAAAATTAAAGTAATGAAATTTCTATTGAATTGGATCAAATTTTATATTTAATTTTGAAAATCAACCCAATTTAATCCAACTTAAACTTATATATATAGATATGTTTTTATTTACAAAATTTTCAATATCATTTACGTCTTTATTTTAATTTCTTATATATTTATAAAATTATTACATAAATTATACCTTTTTATGAAAAATATATTTAAATTATTTTTAAATTTATGCTTATTATACATCTTACTGTTTATTTTATATTTTTTAAAATAAAAATAACTAAAATCAAATATTTGTATCTTGGTTTGGTCGGAGTAGGATTGACATAGTTTCGTCCACATACTTTGAGTCTTAATTTGGTCGGGATTAAATTCAATAAAGGACTCGGTCAAAATTTTAAAACAAAGATAAATCCCTCTCTACTTTTGTTCACTCAAATTGCGAAACAGTTGTATATTATTTTTTCCTGTACAATCAGGAATAAAGCACGTCTGTGCTTCCAAAATAAAGAATATATGTAGAACATGCAAATGCAACTTGGGAATCAATAGGCTCAAAGAATGGAATCTCTCTTCTTTTTTTTATTCCTTTTACTTACTTCCCTCTTTTTTTCATAATTGATAAATAATAGCCTATAATTAGAGACACTCCCTTCTCTTTCACTGCTTCCTCTAAAGTCTTGAGATCTAAGAATCAACTAGAGTGTAGACAGAAGCTGCTATTTCCACTTGTTATATGGCTGGCAGATCCATCTTCTTCTTAGTTATACTATTAATCATCAATTGAAGGGTGTGTTGTGTTTGGCAATCTCTTTGCACGCACAAATGAACTAAAGAGATGGAGTGCTCTTGAAGGTTGTGCATAGGGTACCATGTGAGCAGCTCCTCTTACAGTGGCAAAAGTCAACAAATTTCCATACTCGGTTACCCAACCTCCAACCTATATATGCATATATATAAATGCCATCAAATTAAACTACCCATACTTTATAAATTAGTGTAGAGAATAAAATTGCAAAACCTTTCATAGAAAAATTAAATGAAATTTTTCAATGTGCATAATTAATTGTTACAAAGTACCTGCCCTTTGTGGAACCAAGCTCCATATGGGACTGTTATCTTGAACTTTAGATGATGAGCTAGTTCACGAATTAGTGTTCGAGAACCTAGTAATGGCACAACAGAATCTTGGTCTCCACTGTGAGAATTTTACATGAATAATTAGTACTGTACAACAACTAAAAAGGTATACATAAATATGGGCAATGATATTGATGATGACTAGTCTACTTTGTTGTATAAAAGTTACTACCTGAAAACCCATACTGGAATATGGTTTTGAACAATCTTTTTAAGAACTGGAAGGATATCTATGTTAGGATCAGTGTCGCTATAATTTAAGACACTGCAATGAAGAATACGTAGGGATATATTAGCTGGACATCAGTAATGAAAGTAGAAAACAATGCGAAATGGAGTTTCATATGTTTATCATGATTAAGAAACCTAAACGCACAACTACAAGGGGGTATATAGAATAATATAATATACTTTGGAGAATGTTAATTATTAAAAAAATCATTGCAATTCTCCTTGCATTCAAATTTAATAGAAGATATATAAACACAAGTTCATGAAATTCAATTTGTGGTCTTACTTTGCTTGTCAGTTTGAACCATAAAGAAAGACAGAAAGATTACAATTGTTTCATACATTAACACCAAAATATGAATCACTTACCCACTGCACATGGACCATTGGTACGGAAGATTGGTACGGTTTGCATGGAGAGCCTTCTGAACCTCAGGGAGGTTGAAATAAAAACTTCTTTCATAAGTCATACAAACATCTACACCTATGCTTATTTTAGTAGCCTGCATTAAATAATCAAATTAATTAGTTTATAATTTTAATAGAAAAAACTTTTTAAAATATCAATAGAACAGCAAAGAAACAGGCACAGTACCATTTTTTTCAATCTCAGTTCTTGTTCAACTATGGATGGATAACACACATCCAGAATCACATCATAGTTGTTTATATAATCGCCAACAATTTCATTTGCTTCATTTATTGCTTCATTGCATGATTTAGACACATTATGTGTACTTGCAAAGACATAATCATCAAAATCGCAATCATTCGTAATGGCTAGGCCAATTTCATCTGAAATCATTCCATGTGACCAGAAGTATTCATATGTTGCTTGTGCATCATGATCAAGTTTCAGAAGTGGGTTTCCAATCTAATAAATGATAAACAAGGAGGAAGGAGCAAAATAACTTACAAATTAAAACAATAATGGTAAGGTAACAGAGACCAGTCTACATGTAACATAAATATAAATGAGTAAATTAATGCCAAAAGATGTCACGTGAAAGGGATCTTACAGCAACTCCTTTAATATTGAATTTGAAACCAGTTGAATGAGCATTGTATTCCAAAAGAACATTAGCTAACTGTGGTATATAATGTCCTGCATATCATTATAAATGTTAGTAATAAACAAAAATATATTGAAGTTTGATAAATAAATAAATAAATACTTTTTTTTCAAAAGGAAAAAAAGGAGGGTAAAAACACATTTTTTTCAAAAGGAAAATAAAAAAGTAAACTAGGACAATAATTTTATGGCATGTCCCCTGCTAGGAATGATGACATAACTTATCTGCATATGTGCATGAATAATAGAATAAAAAGTTTAATCTTTGACTAAATCACGTCCCCTGATGTATTATATAGAATATTTTGGAACTCGAGACCAAGTTTTGGGAATTTCAATTAAGATAAATAAATTATTAAAATTGAGATAAGATTATTATTTGTTGGACCTGCATAGCTTTCTCCAGTAAGGAACAACTCCCTCGATCTGTAGGAAGGAAACTTCTCGTACCATTTCAGCAAGAACAGAAGCATATCAGTGGCTGGCAAAAATAAAAGGATTATTAAAGCTCAAGCCTAGTAAAACAAATTGAATAACATTTGAAATTATGCTTAGATAATTACATAAATTCATTCCCAGCTATAATAAAAGTCAGATATATTAATAAAGAAGAAATTTTTGAATGAAGAACATGAAAATATATTAATTGGTGACTCTATCTACCTGTGGAGGAGTCTCCAGAGTTGTAATCTGAAGTTGTGTTTGAATATGACCACCCAACTCCAGCTGGGGACTCCACAAAGAGGAGGTTGGATGCTATGAAAAAGACATAATATCATAATCAGGAATCAATGTAAACCCACATTATTCTCCAATATCACAAGGAAAATTCATGCAAAAATATTGTGTCACATATACCTCTATTCCAAGACATTGAATTTCTTCGGAGACCACGTCCATCACCTTTGGGATAAAAGGGACCCAACTCAGTGAAGGCACCTCCTCCAATGGAGGAACATCCCGGGCCTGAAGAAACAATGGTAGTTTTATGAGTCACTAGTAATAATTGCAACAAGTGTAGACCTTTATAATATTTTTTTTGATGTAGCCATTATAGTTTTTAAAAGTTGCATATTTCTTGTTAGTTATTGGTTATAATTGTATGCATCTTTCAATAGCAATGCACTAGAGGAAAACCAGAGTTGTTTTGAAGTTTTGATCCAGTGGATCTGTCACTGAGGGATTCAAGCAAACAGGATTTTCTATGAGTAAGACAACACAACCTGAATTGGTAGGGACAAGGGAACATAAATGACAACCAACTATGCTTTTAAAAACATGAATATGAAAAAATGAGACAAAATAACCTTAAAATGAACAGGAAAAAAAACAAGCTAGAGACCATGACAAACTATTGAAATTGAAGAGTATGAATGAAGGAAATTGGAAGAAACAAATATGAAGATTGACTTCAATCCTTAAGCACACAGAATTAGGTTTCATGAATACTAAAACTCTCACAACAACTTAGAAAGGGACGATGAAGCCATGACAACTTTAGAAAGTAAAATCTTGATGGTACAATTAAACATGAGGAAGGTTACCAATACCAACCTCCATTGAGCCAAAGAGTGAGGGGCTTCTTATCAGGGCCATTCTCAGCCTCCACAAAATAGTAGAAAAGGCTTCTCCCATGCTTGACATCAATATCAACATACCCTGCATATTGCTTGAACCCAACTTTGGGTTGGCCAGGTAAACTTACTATGAGATCCTCATCAGGGTACCCTTCTACTCCAACTGAGCCCAACATGCAGGCACACCCCACCACAATCAAGACCCCAACCAACCAACACCTTTTCATCTCAACAACTCCAAGTCCCACTCAGGTCACAACTCACAAGAAACCCAACCTTTTTATCCATTCCCTCAGGGATCCTTGATTCTTATATACTGGTTCAAATATATTTTTAATTACTATTTGATCTCTATCAGTCACTAACCTTGTTCTGAATTTGGTCCCATCATATCATATACAGTCAGAAGTTGGAATCAAGTAAAAATAAATAATGTCGTAAGAAGGAATTAAAAATATTGTATATCTAGTTCACATTTGCTTGAGTATACAATGAATATGACTATTTTAATTTGGTGCTTATATTTTACGATTATAATGTTATATTAATATTGCAGGGTTATAATGGTAATAAATAATGATAACAAATTTGAAAATACTAAGATGAGATTAAAAAGTTCCACGATTATATTTAATAACCCATCAGTTAAGGGCCGTAAGGCATGTATTAAACTGAATCCTTTCTTGTCATGTGACCCAAAAAGAAACTGTTCTTTCATCTAAAAAGGGTAATCTGTTTCTTTATATACAGAATGAATAGAATTAATTATTATTTCATATTACCATACCTTTAACTGAACAGATTCTGTTAAGAAAGAAGCACGTGAATCCCGGATTTTCCTTTAACAAAAAGGTAAGTTCCCACCTCAAGATCTGAATTGCATAGAATATGTTATTATATGCCCTCAATTCAAATGCGTGAATAAATGGTATGAGGAGTTGAATTTTCTTTGGTCGATTATAACAAGAGAATTTTAACAATAGTGGTGCTATTTTATTTTTGCATTCAACGATGTAAGACAGAGATAATAGTCCTTTATATTAATGGTTAATGCCGCATTGCGACACATCAATATCATTCGCATGCAACGAATACACATTCTGCCGCAAACAGAGAGACAGAGCCAAGAGAGTAGCATAGTGGGGAAGGTTGAGTCATATGACTAAGGGTCGATAAACACTAGAAACTTTCTGTTAGGTTGGGACTAAGAAGTCTAAATATGTTCACAAAAAGATTATATTGGATGGTCCTAATATTTATTTTAGTTTTTATTTATATTTAGAATAATGTGATGTTAACACATGGATAATTAGACTATGTTTGATAAAGTATTACAGTTAGTTTCTAATTTTTTTTATTAATTGAAAAGTTTATTTTATTGTTTAGTAAATAATTTTTTTTAATAATTTTTAGCATTTTTTGAATAGTTACCAAATATTAATAATCTAATAAGCTAAATTTTCAGCTTTCAACTTTTAACTTTTAACTAATAGCTGATTTTCAATTAGTTTTACTAATCATAACCTTAGTATCCATTGATTGACATTAATTAGAATTATATATAAATGTATTTCTTATTTAGGAAGTCAATCAATGAATGAAAATATCTCAATTTTTATTTTATAGTTCTATTTCTATTTTTGTCTTTGTTTAGGTTAATGAGGAGTGATAGGAATATATTTTTGAACACATTCTTTAATTGTTTAAAATTTATTAAAAATTATAAAATCAGAAGAAAAAGTTATTAAATATAATGTCATTTTCAATAAATTTTAGCATGTTAATGTTAATGTTAGAAAATATGTTTTGGCATATTTCTAGGTTAATTCTTGTAGGCCTAGTTTTAGCTTCCAAACACTTTCACCCAACGGTAAACAAAATGTTCCAAAGTTGATAAGATAATAATCAAAGTCACAAGTTAAAAAAACAAAGTCGGTATCTTCTTTTGGACCTATTTTGGTGGCAGATTCATGATTCGGGTTCATTGCTTGAGAGGGAATATTTATTCATTTTGAATGTTTATGCGTGTTGCCGTCCTCCAATGAGAGAACACAATGATACAGAAAGCTAAAAAAGGAGCAGAGTTCTGTTTCCTTGTTTTGGAAGGCGCAAGTACTAGTCTACCACCTTACCTGCAATCTCGCTTCACTTGTTTCTCTCACTTTCTGCGTCTCATCACTAACCGTGCCACATAGTATTGTTTAAGGTTTCTACTTTATTTCCCGCGTTTTACAAAAGATAAGCAAAGAGGAGGCAAAACACTTTATACCTTTTACAAACATGCGCGGGGCTCAAATTCAGAAAAGCAACTTATAAAGTAAATTGCGATGACATTCCTTAGATTTCAACTTATACGTAAACATCCCTTTTTTTTATAACGTTTTATAGCTGCTTCTTTATAGAGAACACGGTGCTATATCTTTAAAAAATGTAAAGAGTGTAAGTGTAATATTTATCACACAATTCAAGACACTAATGTATGTTAAAAAATGAGAGGTTTTGAGAGAAATTTGACAAAACTACAAAAGTATTAGTATAATTTACTTTAACTTATTATACAACCATTGATACTACTAGTTATATAAAGTTACTTTATTACAATACATTATACATACAAAGTACAAAAATTAAATAAAGGAATCTAATGCATCTTAGAGAAAAAAAAGTGAAAAAAGATATAAGATTGATTGGTTGAATAGTTAAGAAAGAAGGGAATGAAAAAATGTTGTAGGTTTGATCATTCATTTGAAAAAAACTAACAAATTAATAATTAATATTTGTTGATAAAATAAAATAAAAAAGAAGAAAAAGTGAAATACACTCTATCTATGCTTTGAAATACACTTACTTTTGAAGAGACACATCTTACCTTTACATATTTACATATATAGACATGTGTGTTCGTGGCACTTTTTTTTTCCATATAAACTAAACTATATGTCAATTACACATTTGATTTGAAAAATTGTTCTACAAAAACGAAAAGGTCAGCATACTACTTTTGTCTGCTTACGAAACAGGACTTGAATACCATAAGATATATCAAAGTTATTGGAGCTAAGGAAAAGTACATTTCACAGAAAAGTTGTAGGTTTACACAATATATAGACCATTAGTTTTTGCAAGGGTTACCAAACCCTGTTCACAGCCTGATTCACAAAAATTGGATCAACAGACTTTAAACTCATCGTGTTGTGTCTGGCAAGAAAGATTTATGTGCATCATTGTCAGTAATGGTACTTGTCTATACCAAAAGTCAACAGAACATTCAAAGCATTTAGCAAAATGACTTCTCTTTGTTCAAATTAGCAATTCTTTCACTTCTGCAAAATGATATGAGCGCTTGAATAAGACCATACACCCATAAGAATTCTAGAAAACTTTATTTTTAGAGCGATTTACAATCATATAATATAGTCTTTAGCTATTTCTCTTTGTACTATTTGGATAAATCGACTGAGTATAACAAATATCTATGCCCTTTAAACTTAACACTTGAGGGTCTGTAGACCATCCAAGTGAGGACTCTTTAGAACGGGTAGGCCTCTTACCCTTCTTAATCACATTCAGTGAATAGGAAATATTCCTTTGGATCACAAATACTAGGTCACATGGAGAGAGCTAATTGGATTTTCTTTAGGACTCCTCTGTATGTTAAGATATAACATTCTTTATCACATCTTATATTTCTCTTATTTTATAAAAATATTGTATATTGTGTAGCATTAATATAATTTCTCTATGAGATAGGATCTGGTGTATTAGGTAGAATGGAGTGTCTTTCATTTCTTCTTCAGAAATTTATCTGAATTGATTATATTTAATTTAGTTTGATTTAGATATTAATTTTTTTTTATTGATCTAAACTGAACCAATTCATTGAAATTTGAAGTAAAAAAAATCAATTAATTGAATTAACCCAAAGTAATTTAATTCGTTTGATTTGAATTGTTGAGTTCATTAAGTCAATCTAATATGATAAACACACTTACGACTTAAGTGTGATCCAATGCATTGAAATTTACACAAATTTTCTTTCTTTTTTTTAAGATAAGATGAAAACTGGATAAATAAGCAAGAAGATATGAAGACTTGGTAATTTAAGTGATGGTATGAACCACTACTTTGCAAGAGACTTATTCATTGTCTAATCTATATTTGGATTATGAGATTATATTTGGCTCGAGCTTGTAGCTAGGATCATAAAATGATCTCAATCTCATTGTTAAACACACGCTTGGGGAAAATTGCAATGTATGTCACAAATATATTGCTTGAACCAAATGTATTTTCCAAAAAAAATAGAAGCATCCATTGTCTAATGGATAGTACAGGGGTCTTCTAAACCTTAGATATAGGTTCAAATCAAAATAGGAGACAACCTGAACTGGATAGAATCATCATTATGGACAACAAAGCTCTCATATTGAACAACATATCTAGAACTCAAATTTAAGACCATTGGTTAAGCTGAAACAATCCAATGTCTTTTGATCCACTCGCATATCGTAATTTGTTTTCTGCTTTACATTTCACATGAACTAGTTAGAACATGAGCAGTATATGTGCTAATTGTTCTAATTATCTATTCATGCAGATTATATGCATGTACATATACAGAAGCACAGACAAACGAAATATGGAAATCTAATCATAAACTTTGGGGGAAAATAAATTATTTAAATATCAGAGTGCAACCGCACAAAACGTAAGGAATCAAAGGGGGTGCTTAAACGCCATTCTCTTTGCTTTTTATTCAGTGGTCTTCCTTTCCCAGCTTTCTGTCTGTTGACTTTCACATCTGCTAAACCCCAGGTGGAACATTTTGTTTCCATGTCAAAGGATTCAAGCCTGAAGACACCATCACGTTCTGCAGCTGGATTATTTAGATCATCATTAATGGCATATTTCACATACATAGGTCGGTCCTTGAATCGATCTAGGTCATCTGGAATCCGAACTATTCTTTCAACACCAGGAGAAGACACCTAAAGGAACACATATCAGAAACGCACTAATAGAACCAATAACATGAAACATTGATGATCAAAATTTCAATCCCTTAGCATCATCCCTCAAAATCTAGAGGGTAAAACATAATAACCTTTGGCCTATAAGCAGTGACGGATCCCAAAATTTTAAATGGTAGGAGCAACATTCATATATATAAATTTGTGGGGATAATAGACTTTTTTACTACATTTCACATTATGGAACAACTTGTAGTTATACATATTAAAAAAAAAAATCTTGGGGAGCAACTGCCCCCAAACCTCAAAACCTAGATCTGTCCATGTCCATAAAAACATTGTCCATAGCTGTCTGTGGATTTGATTAAGCCACACATGAAACTAATAGGATAGAAGAGTACTTCATAATTGGTGCTTATAAATATTGATCATACTTGAAATGGTACCTCCAAACATATATTGTCGGGAACAGATTTGGCAAGTTCTGCTTCATCCAATTTTGCTCTATATGTTGCAGAGAAGGCTTCAATATCTTCCATGCTGGGGGAACCAGACCTATAGGCAGAACTCAACAATTAAGCCAGCCATCCACTATAATAGCAAGTTCAGCAGCAGTTTAAGCATAAATGGAATATTAATTCGAGCCACAAGTTGCATTGTGTGAAACATGAAATGATCCAGATTATCCATACTTGGTTAGTGCCTGTAATTAAAAGGCAAAAAAAAATCATTGAGCAATGCACAAAAAGGAATAGCATTTACTGTCTTTAACTATATGGTGAAAAGTCCTGTCATAGGTCATGAAAAAGGTTTTCACTCCAACTGTGATAAATCAGCCACTCCATACCAATCTAAAAAAATGGTATAATCATAAAAGTCTTAGACCTTTTCTTCTTTAGGAGAAATGCAAAAAAAGACAGAAGTATGCGACAAGCTCTACAGTCCTTAAACTACGTAAATAAAACCTCTTTGTTTTCTTATCAACATCAACATCAACAACACTTTTAACCCAAGCTAATTGGGGTCGGTGGTAGATGAACTCAATGATAGATACGAGGAGATTGAAAAAAAAAAACATAAAAGCAAAGAAGGGGGAAAGAAGGAAGGGGGAGATGAAGAGGAAAATGACTAAAAAGAGACCATCTGAAATATAGAGATAACAACGGATCTAACACTTCCCAAGCTTAAAACTTTTCTCCATTTCGTTCTAAGACAAACCGTCCGCCAATCTATATCTCACTCCATTAAGTCTTGTTTTACTATTAAGTTTCGGTCTACCTTTACCTCTCTTTGTTTTCTTATTGGGGATAGAAATACTGAATACCAATAAACTACATTCAACTTCAACATTTCCTTTTTCTGTAGATCATCTTTACAGATAAATTGCAACAGTTCCTCACATACTGATCAAAAGGTTCCAAATTCTGGAATCTGGTCTAAACACCCTATCTGAGTATACCAGATATGACCGAAAGAAATAAGCCTCAGAATAACTATAAATAACTGGAGCAATTGACCTAAAAGAAAGATAAAACTCGATATAAAATCACTTCTCAGGGAAGAAAACATTGTTATATAGCACATAAATTTCACCAGACGACTATCGCTAAAATTCCCTAGATATCTCGATATACATACATGCATTATTTCATAGACAATTGGACAATCCCTGCATATTATAGCCGATCCCACAATTACATAAAATAAGTAAAGATTCATCACAAACTGTTCAGTATAGATATGCCTTTATTCATAATAACCATTCAATTAATAATAAAGTTTATCATGCTAGATATAGAGCCTATTTGGATACAAGGCTATAAGTGTTTTTTGGGAGCTTTTTTGGGAGCTTCTCTACTAAAAAAGCACTATATATACCACTACTACTATTATTAATAATAGTGTCTTACTTTTTGGAAAGGTTCTCAATGCGCACTTGAATAGTGCAGTTGACCAGTGTTCTAAAAGCATAAATTTGCAATTCGCCATCGAAGGAGAGAGTAACCTCTTTAGCAATGGCAAGTGCTTTTTTATCCCACCAAGTTCCGGCGAGGGAGATTCCGCCACCTGCGCCACCATCACCTGCCTTCAAAACGTGCAAAATCACATCATAGTCTCCAACAAAAACACGCATTTATCAACCTAATTTTCCCAACAAAAACATACATAAGGCACACCAGCTTCCTCTTCGAATTCCTCTTCTTCCTCATAGTATTCATCACCATCCGCTGCTTCATCTGCGCAATGAATCGAGAAATTCAACCGAGAGTACGAAAAGAGAAAGAGAAACAATGAAAATTAAGAGATTGAGCGCAGTTGTACCGTATTCAAATTCTTCAAGGAATTCTTCTTCTTCTTCGTCGTCGTCGTCGTCGAATGAAACTTCTTGCACGATGGAAGGTTCTAGAACCGGCTCAGAATCAGATTCTCTCCTTTTGCCACGTGGAATTGGAACTAGAGGCTTTGGAGGAGTGTAGGGAGAAGTAGAAAACTGAAAAGAGAAAGTTGTTGCAGAAATGGGAGCAGCAGTGATAGTGGCAACAAGTGGTGGTGAGGGAATTGCACTTACACAAGAACTCAACCTCCAAGCCTTGATCAAATCCATTCGGCTACAAGAATCTAGTGCCAAGGCAAACCACCAAAACATGTAATCAAATCTAGCTCCTTTTGTTTTGGGTATTTCAAGTGCAACGGCCCAAGCCCACACATCCAATCCTTTTGGGTTCTGTAAAAAAAAAAAAAAAAAAAAAAAACAGATTCATTCCAGAAGAAGTTGGGAAGCATGATATTTATCATCTTTAGGAATCAATTTGTTTGTTAGAATCTCATACTTCAACGATGAATTTGATTATTTATAAAAAAAATTATAAATAAGTTTATGTTAAAAAATAAAAATCATTCCGAAAATTTAATTATTGTTTATAAAACAATACTGTCCATTTTAAGTAGTATATTCATTACATAAAAAAAAAGTAGTATATTCATTACATATCACATTATCACGATAATTCTTGTCATTTTTTTGGGGAAATTCGATAATTTTTGTCATGAAAATATATGTTGGAGCAACATATATGACTACTGATTTGTTTGGCTATATATAAGATTAACTGATTAAGCACTTGTTCTGTAAAAAAAAAAAAAAAACAATTAAGCACTTGCAGAAAAAAAAGAAGTAAAATGTATTAAATTTCTCTATAATTTTATAATAAAGTGTAATAATATTATTTATTTTTACCACAAATCATCCCATTCATTTACCAGAATTTTTTAAAAAAAATCCTCCCACTACTTCATCTTATGAAGGAACTTCTGTATGTTGGACAAATTAAGTTGTCTGTCAACTTAACTCAATATTTGTATCAGGGTATTCATCTAATATAGTAAGAAGGACAAAATGGAACTTGCTATTAAACTAATAACTCACTGTTGGACTAGTAATTCACTTATTCAACATTCTGATCAAGTTAATAATTTGTTTAAGTCTAATACCATTAGTTACCAACTTGCAAATTTGAACTAAAATCTTACTTGGTAAATAATCCTCCTTAAGTAATTACAGACCAGATAAAATTGTGTGCAATTTAGGCATATATAATAAAATTTCTAGGTAAACTTTTGCTTATAGCCTTGACATACATTGATGTCCTACACGGTTTCCCCCATCCTACCAATTTTTGTATACCAAAAAAAGTCATCAATTTGAAAATTAAAAGTTATCATTTATTCCTAAACTACTCCATTTATATTTCTACGAATCAGAATTTCTGTTTTCACATGTAGAGCCTGGAAGTTAATTTCAAAGTTTATTTTTCTCTTATTCTTTATTTTTACATAAACAATTAATATTTATTAACGTGTAAATAAAAACTATTTTTTTTATCTAAGTGAAAATCTGGAAATAATTAACTAGTTAAGAACATTTTATGCTTAAGTAAAAAAAAAAAAGGAAGATTTTATGCATATATACAAATATAATAAAGAAAAAAAAATAAAGAGGTGACCAAACAAAGTAAAGGAGTCGCAATAAAAATTGTCATAAAGACAAAAACAACTTCTTCTAAAACGGTGCGTTGGAGCGAAGTGGTCGTCGTCCTCGTTCGTCGTGGATCTGAATTTCTGAATTGTGAAGTCTGAACCCCTACGCTTCTCTGCTCCTTCCTGATTCGCTTTCGCTGCAGTTGAACACTTGAACTGGCTCACCGATTCATCATCTTCACGGAGAGATTCAAATCTTACACTACACATACATAAGATGGTGGTCACATCCTCTGCGCGCGATTACATCAATCGCATCTTGCAGGACATCTCCGGCATGAAGGTTCTCATCCTCGATTCTCAAACGGTACGTTGCACTTTGTCTCAAGGATCTCCCACAATGTTGGGAAATCCGATCAAAATATCAATCAATCGTTTTTTTCTTCTTCTTTTGAATAAAAAATTACTTGTGTTGTTCACCGTTGGATCGATTTTTCGTACTTATTTATTTATTTTTCCAATTTTCACTCTGAATTATGGACGATTAAGTGCCATTCGTGGTAGTTCGAATTATCTATTTCCAATTTTTCGTGGACCTTGAGAAAAGATTGTAGTTTTGAAAGCACTGTGAATTGACGGTGAAACTCCGCATTATATGAATATATGTATTTTTCATTAAGGGAAACAAAATCATGAAGCTCCCTACTTTTGACAATTATAACGGTTTGATTGATTATTGTGATATTGGTCTCTTTTGACATTACGCTCGTAAATTACAATGTTGATATGTTTGTGTAAAGTCACTGTCGGTGGTTTTATGGCCAAGACACTAAAGAATTATGAGTTGGCTTATACGATTTTTTTTTACTTCATCAAAACCATAAGTCAACCTGCCAAACGGACTTGGTTTGTAGAATTTATTTGCTTGAGCTTATTAAGGAGGAAAATGGTGTTCTGATGTGGAATCCACTTTTTCGGAAAATTGGTGCAGGTAGGTATTGTGAGTGTCGTGTATTCACAGACGGAGCTTCTTCAGAAAGAAGTGTTTTTGGTAGAGTTGGTAGATTCTATTTCCAAGTCAAACGAATCAATGTCACATCTCAAGGCCGTTTACTTCCTTCGACCTACATCGGAGAATATCCAGCTTTTGCGCCGCCAGCTGGCTAGTCCTAGATTTGGAGAGTATCATCTATGTAGGTTCTTTAAATTTTTTGCTTGAATCTTAGATAACATACAGGGCAATCCTTTAGAATTTAATTTTTAATTCCCCCTTGTTAAGTAGTAATTTTATCCCATTGATTTGAAGACACTTTGTGAATCCATTCTGAAATTACAGTTTTCTCCAACATATTGAAGGACACTCAGATTCACTTACTTGCTGATTCAGATGAACAGGAAGTTGTCCAGCAAGTTCAGGTAGTTATTTATGTGTGCACTTTACTGCTTACTTTTTTCCTTCCTGATGGGACTACTTTGCTATAACCATTTTGTGGTTTTTGAGCTGCATAACAATTTTGTGATGACAGATGCTTGTCTGAGAATTCATTTTAAAGTAGATAAGAAAAATACAGATCATTTGATAGTGTCACAAAAATATTATAAGTTCTCATGAAAAAAATCCCTGATGGAACATGGAAGGATATCTGCTTCTTTCTTATTCCTTCTATAATTGCATAGTTTGCATATTCACCATCCAGTTCTTTATCTGACAAATGACTCCACATTTGTTGAGCATGAAGCCTTGAACCCCCCACCCTTTATGTTTCAAATTGCAATCTCAAATGCAGGGTTTGTGTTGCAAAGTTTAATTCTGACACAGTTGTCCTGATCATCCAGGAGTTCTATGCAGATTTTGTTGCCATTGATCCATATCATTTCACTTTGCACGTGCCTTCACATTACATATATATGCTCCCAGCTGTGGTAGATCCTTCAACAGTGCAGCGCTTCTCTGACCAGGTTGTTGATGGTCTAGCAGCTCTTTTTTTGGCATTAAAACGAAGGCCAGTAATTAGGTATCAAAGGACATCTGACATTGCAAAAAGGATAGCACAGGAAGCAGCTGTGAGTTCATGCACTTTTTCTAACTCACTGCATTTATTTTTTGTTTATATTAGATAATTATATATGCATTTTGGAAATGTGGTTACCAGTTTATTTGATGAATTCAAGCTTATATATCTTCATCATTTATATGATTTTGAATTGGATAGAGCTTTTCTTTGAGCACATGCATACTTCTATACACACATAGTTAATGTATATGTTCTTTTGGCTGGCATTCTGGCAATGTGTGTATCACAGCATGCCATATTTATCATTAATGATTGTGCTTGCATAAATAGTGAAAGCTAATTTACGTTACTGGGCTTGAACAGAAATTGATGTACCAAGAGGAAAGTGGTCTTTTTGATTTTAGGCGAATGGAAGTTTCTCCACTGCTGTTAGTGATTGACAGGAGGGATGATCCTGTAACCCCATTGCTAAATCAATGGACCTATCAGGTATCTGGGAGATTAACATATGTCTAGTGCTTATAATCTGATAAGTTGTTTATTCATATAAGTAATGCTCAATTGTGGTGTTATACTGTACAGGCTATGGTTCATGAATTAATAGGAATCCAAGACAACAAAGTGGACTTAAAATCCATTGGTAAATTTCCAAAGGATCAGGAGGTTGGATACATTTCTTATACTGGGTAATTATGTAATTAGTGTATTGCATTACAGAATTTGTGCTCATTAAAAAGCAACTTGTTTGCTATTTTTTGTTACAGGAGATTGTGTTATCATCAGAACAAGATTCCTTTTTCAAAGCTAACATGTATGAGAATTTTGGAGATATAGGTATGAATATCAAGCGGATGGTTGATGAATTTCAGCAAGTGTCAAAAAGTAACCAGAACATCCAAACAATAGGTTTGTATTTTTATTGTCTCACATCAGAGTAATAAATTTATGTCATCTGTTACAATTACAAAGGTAAAAACTTATTTATACTTGGTGGCATAGTATAATATTCACTGATTTTATGATTTGACTCTTGGCAGAGGACATGGCCAAATTTGTTGATAATTATCCTGAGTACAGAAAAATGCATGGAAATGTGACCAAACATGTTACTTTAGTAACTGAAATGAGCAAGATAGTTGAAGAGCGAAAACTTATGTCAATTTCACAAACAGAACAGGAGTTGGCTTGCAATGGAGGACAAGGAGCTGCTTTTGAGGTATATATTATATGGTCTTAATTTATTGAAATATTCTCCTTGCTTTTGCTCAAATTTCAGAAGTTTTGGATGGTCATTAAATAAAGGTTAAATCAAATAATTTTTTATCGAGTCCCTGGGCTAGGGTTCTGATAGGAACTGAATTGAAAAATAAGAACTGAAGGTATTATTTATATGGAAGTAGTCACTGAATCCAAAGGAATGAGCCTCTGTTACAGAATTCAAAACATAAACTATATGAAGATTGAAATATTGAGTGGGAGCTTGATAGGGACTTGGGTATTATGGAGTGCCCAAGTCCCACATTAAGTAGTATTAGATACTTTGGTGGACTACTTAAGTGGCTTGGTACTCTCCCTTTAACTGCTAGCTTTTAAAGGAGGGTTCTCCAAGTGCTTGGGTGCTTATCAATTTGTATCAGAGTTGGTTCTCAATGTCTTGGAAAGGGCTACTTATGGAGGGGATGACCATAAGGCTGAGTGAAGCGTCATAGAGTGCAGCCGCGCTGGAATGTTGGCTCT
Organism: Glycine tomentella; assembly: GCA_007407185.1. Taxonomy (NCBI): domain Eukaryota; kingdom Viridiplantae; phylum Streptophyta; class Magnoliopsida; order Fabales; family Fabaceae; genus Glycine; species Glycine tomentella. Next base: position 1,962,263 of record PYAF01003999.1, on the reverse strand, counting down.
CAAGGGCCGTGCTTTGATAGGGACTTGGTATTAAGTCTCACATCTAGTATAGGATACTTGGTGGAGTACTTAAGTGGCTTGATTCTCCCCCCTTAACAGCTAACTTTAAGGGAGGGTTACCCTAGTGCTTGGGGTGCTTATCAGAGCAAGCTCCAACTTACAACAAAAAAATGGAAGACATAAGAAGGGAAAGGACCCCTGCACTGAGAAGTGAGAAAGGACCGATTCCTACTGTCAGCTATTCCCCAATGATCCTTTGCAAATGCTGTCATACCTTCCAACCCACCTCCCCTGTCCCCTCTATATAGAATTGTTACCGTCTTTCTCCACTCATCAATTGCACTTGTCTTTGTTATGCCCATCCTTCCCTTACCTCTTCTTTATTTGCTAGCTCCTAACTGCTGGCCCAGTATGCCCAACAATGGGTTACCCATTAAGCTTCATATGGTTTCCCTCATAAATTGCTATTTTCATGGATGAAATGAGTTTTTCTGACTTACCCTGTACTCATAATTCCTTTTTTTTTTTTTCCAATGTGGGACTTCATTCACATTTGAATTCCCAGCAATGATACAAAATAAAAACAACAATCAACTGTGTAGTATAAGAGTAAACAAATCCTTGAAAATATTCATGTGTAACATGACAGATTATATGATATATGTATACAAAGCAATCTTGTTATTACAACCCCCTTCCCCTACATAAATAAAAGGTTTTCTATTTTTCCTTGTTAATTGTTATTTTATGTACTGATGAAAGCTTTAAAACAATAAAGGTGATAACTTATGTTGGCTCTAATGTAATCTCCTGCAGGCAGTGACAAATCTACTAAACAATGAAAACATATCAGATGTGGACCGACTACGTCTGGTCATGCTGTATGCTTTACGATATGAGAAAGATAGCCCTGTTCAATTAATGCAGCTCTTCAACAAACTGGCTTCCAGATCTGCCAAGTACAAGCCTGGGGTAAACTAATTTAAACTGTTGCGTTTACTCTTAAATCCATTATTCTCATGCATGAATGTCAGTCTTTAAACCTTATGGGAACTTGTACCTTCTAATCCTTTGGATAATTGAGTAATGATGGCTAGACTATTTGGGGTTGTGTTGTCTTGCCATATCACTGGCATTGGATTCTCAAAGTAGAAATTTACATTCAATTAGATTAAAAGTTAAATTAAGAACAGAATATGGATGGATGCCACTGTTGTTTTTTATATGGTTACATGAGAAAGTTACTGATATTGATATCTTTATTGTGGCGCAACAGCTTGTCCAGTTTCTTCTGAAGCAAGCAGGTGTTGACAAGAGAACTGGTGATCTTTTTGGAAATCGAGATCTAATGAATATTGCCCGTAACATGGCTCGTGGTTTGAAAGTATGCATAGAAATATTGTGATTATTATACCATATCCTTGATGATCCAAGTCTTCAATCTTAAAAACTCTTGCTTTTCTGAGTTTTGGTGCAGGGTGTTGAGAATGTTTACACCCAGCACCAGCCACTTCTGTTTCAAATCATGGAAAGCATTGCCAAAGGGAGGTTGAGAGATGTGGACTACCCGTTCGTTGGAAATCACTTTCAACAGGGAAGGTTTGTCCTATTAAATATAAACTTTTCATTATATCTTTTTTGTGAATTTCTAGATGTAACTTGGTTTCTATCATGATTAGTGATGCCACTACATTGCTGCCTGATTGCTAAATAATGTTATATTTAATGAAGTGAAATAACAGTGACAAACTTCTTAGTTTTTAGCACTAACTATTTATCAAATTGATGTAGAAAATTATTTCAATTGTCTACAATGTAATGTGGCACCATTTGTGTGACAAATTATATAAGAAATTCAACGTGTAACGAGGTAGGACAGGCTTCACTTTGGGAACACATTAGTAAAGGTGCACTATCTTGAGTCTTTGCAACACATTAGTAGTGGGTTCACACACTTGATAAGTACAGGATTCTGCAATTTTTCCTATATTATACTTATAGTTTATTTTATCCATAGTACAGAACACCGTAATAGATTGGTGGCTATGGTCTCCAAGGGAAGACAAATACTAATCCCATTCTGCCTATCCTTACAAAGTTTTAACTACCTTAATCTGAGCTGTTACTGTTTATAACTTCTGCCATGTGGTAGCATTGACATCACATGATTTTATCCCTTGCAGCTCTGGTCTATGCCCTATACTTTTCATACCCTCTCAAAAATCTGTAAATTATGCAATCTGTTAAATATCTTGTGTTCGACTAACAGCTGCAAGAGTAAACTATACTTTTGGATTTAATCTGGTTAGTTATCTGATAATGCTATTGTAGCTCTATCTGAATTTTTCACGTGCTTCATTTTAAAAAAGGATTATTTAGAAGTTTGAAATTTTTCAATGCAAAGTTGTGTTTAATATCTGTTCAACTCCTGAGTCCAGACAAATCATCTAGGAAATGGTTTTTTGACCAGTAGTCCAGTACAGACAGCACATGTGTAATAGAAAGTATTTAATCTTTATTAATAGCCATTATTATCATAGAATTATGGAATAATCAGATCTGTGTTGTTGACGACTATATGAAAAGCAGGCCACAGGATGTGATCATCTTCATTGTTGGTGGGACAACTTATGAGGAGTCACGGTCTGTTGCTTTACAAAATGCCAGCAATACTGGCATTCGTTTTATTCTTGGCGGTTCTTCTGTTCTTAATTCTAAAAGGTATGATTAAGTCATAAAGATAGTTTCGATTTGATTAGTGGAGATGTTCACTTTTGTTTGCTCCAATTGTGCTTTCAATTTGGCATGGTAGAATTGATACTAATTTTTTAATTTACAGTTCCAATTTTATCTTGTGTAATGTGTTGACTGCAAAACATGAAAGGAGTCATAGTTTGGGCTAGTTAGTCATTTTAAATGTTGCTTGAAGTGAGTTGGTTTTGACTTACAGATTGATGGCTTTGTTATATCTGGTTGTTCATTGATTGGTTCAAGGTGCTTTAGTTAACTGCAAAAACATTCAACTTGCTCTGCACTAGGTAACAATCTGGATTTCTTAGTAACAGGTGTTTTTGTAAATTTACAGGTTTTTGAGGGACTTGGAAGAAGCTCAAAGGGTATCTCGTTCTAGCACCACTGTTATTTGAAGTTTATGCTGGCACATTTTGCATCTAGAGGGCCAGAGTTTTTACAGCTTCAGGCTGGTTGATTTCTGCTTTGAACACATGTATATGTATTAAAATATGTTGCCGAAGGAGCTTGATGTGTGGAATCAGACTTGATCCATTGTTGCTGCAGAAGACGATCATCAACCATTTAGTAGGGTACTAGTTGGTTCATTGCAGATGAGTGCGTTTTGAGATAGAAGTATGAGAACTTCAATGTCAAACCGGGGCCTCTCTCTTTTGTTCGTGAGGGAAAATGTAGACACGGAACATATAGGTATGATGAAAGAAACCTTTTTTTGGTCATCATTTTTGGCTGATCAAGTCTAATGGTTTTTTTTTTTGACACTTGCTAATGAAAGAACAATTTTGTATAATCATGTAATGAATGCCCCATTCTTTTGTATACCAACAAATGTCTTCCATTTGTAGATTAATGGATCCGTAATAAGTTGAGGCTGAGACAAAGTTGTGATTAATATCATTTTTATACTATGCACTTGTTGATGTCATTTTGTCTGTTGGAAAATGCCATGCAAAGATCAAAAAACGTCTGGGCTGATAATCTTTTTATTCTGTTGGAACCACTGATAGACTACTAAATATTCAATTCATTCAAAAAGCCCTACTAAAGATTTCATCGAAACGTCAAAAATCTTGTGCAGCATATGATTTTTTATTTTTATTTCAACTGAAAAAGAGTAATAATAATTCCACAATTATCATTTATGAAACTTTTCATTATAAGTTAAACCAGTGATAATAAGTCTACAGTCCCAACAGTACGCTAGACTAACATATGACATTTTAATTAAAATTGATAAATGAAAATACAAATTCCAACTTAGTGGAACATCGAGGCTCTTAATTCATGTTTTAATTGAATCAAATATATTTTATTTTTGATTTGTCCTTTTTTTGACAAATTAACAAAATAAATTAAAAATTAAAAATTGATTATAGAATATGACAATAAAAATTGTTAGCTAAAAAAGTAATATTTAACTGTTTTGAAATATGTAAAGAATTAATGAAATCTTAAATTCAGCTCATAAAATATAACAAATGTGTATACTCTAGGTTAAAATGTATTTCTGGTTCTTATTTTTTCATTAAAATTTATTTGGGTTTTTTATTTTTTAAAATATTCATTTTGGTTATACTCCCAAATTTGAGATAATTTATTTTATCTTTAAAGAGATTCGTTTTGGTTGTTGAACTCTCAAAATTGAGTTAACGCAATTTTGGAGCATGATATTTTTATGACCAATGTTAAATTTTTTGGATTTTCAACTTTAGTTTTTTTTAGCCTAATTTTGAATTTTACTTTCTTTTATTTATTGAAATAACAATAAGTATTTGACTTTAAGAATTAAAGTGATATCATATAAAAAAATATTTTTGAATTTTATTATTTTTTTGTAGAACTAAAATAATAATGTCTCATACTTTTAAAGACTAAAGTAATTATTTTTCCCTATTTTTGAATAGAATTATGTGTATATATATATATATAAATAAATAAAAAATTATGTACACTACTGTCCGGAGCATAGTTGTGAAATCTAGTTCGGTTATTGACTCGGTCTAAATAATAGATTAGTGGATCAGTGGATTAGTGGTCCAATCGGTGAGTCAATAATTAGTCCGCTTTGACCTAGTATGTATCACATATTGAAAATTATATATGTATCTATTATATATAAGTATATAACTAACATTATTTGAGTAAGAAAAATTTATCTATACTCCAAAATCTAATTTTTTCTAAAAATCAGTCCAACCGAGTTTGACTGAGTCAGTTGCATTTTCGATCGGAACACATAACCAACCCGATTTGGACATCGAGTTCCGGTCCAACTGGTCCGATCGTCTCGTCCGGATCGATTTTTACAACAATGGTCCGAGACTCCATATTATACACAAATAACGGGGTGAGATATTATACTCAAACTTATTCTTATATAAAGAAATTGTTTAATTAAAAATGTTTAAAACATATTTTATTATTTGTTAATCATTAGGCATCCTTAGAAAAACATGACGATTTTGTTAGCATACATAGTAACAATTTCTTAACGACTGGATTTATTAAAAAATTAGTATTTACATTGTTTTCACATCTTTCATGTCATTATTTGTATATTACCATTGAATTTGCTACAGAAAAAAAACATTGAATTTCTGTAATTTGTTATTTTAAAATATTTTTTTATCATATCACTTATTATATTATTTTTACTTTTTTAATACTTAAATCAGAAATCATTATTTTGTTAGAATTTTTTTTACCCCCGGCTACTCCCCTTTATTCTTTTCTCATATTTTCACTTCATCCAAACAAAAAACAAGTTGTTAACACAACCACCAGTCTGCTCTACCTCTGACTGTTTGGCAAAAAGAATAGGGGAATGTTTGGTTTTTCGCATATAGAACTTGAACGGACGTTTCAAAAGATATTTCTTTTTTACTGTTGCCTTGAAGGGACGTTTGATATTGTTAAAAAAATATTATTTTAATTTCAATATGAGGTAAAACATAATTTTGGTGCAACACACGGCTTAAATGATGTGATGATAAAAATAAAGAGATAATAAAAAATAATGATGTAAAGTAAATGAAAGAAAATTTGAGAATGCATTTAATATTTTCCTTGGCATAAGGTACACCTCCTTGTTAAGAGATTTAGTTAGGTTTATTGAATAAAATAAAATGTGTGAATTATTATATTTTTTTTAAAATTTTTATGGACGATAAATAATATTTTTTTATTATCAAGAAATTATTATATAACGTTGAATCATTTTCTTCATGATTTTGATAAACTTTTTGAATTTTTAACTCAGATGGATCAAAATCATAAACATAATAATATTTCTGTAATATACAATAATTTCTCTGATTTGATGTCCCAACTTTTCATTAACATTGGCCCTCTTCTTCGTTTGCCACGTACAAAGCTGACGTGGGACAACCAAGCTTTCCCATTTCACGAGCCATTCATATTCTTAACGTCACAGCCTTCACACAGAAACCTCAAATAAGAAAAACCATTCAAATCAACGACTCCGATTGCAGCTGTGACAACAGCATTTTCTTGCCCCCGTCAAGTTAGCATCCCCCTCTCCTATCTTTTTTCACGACTTAAAAATTAAAAATATCGTAATTTACGTTTTCCAACTACCGAAGCAAAATTCAGTTGTTTTTCTTTTCTTCTTCATTGCCTTTTCCGATTGCTTCTCTTTCACTTGCGTTCTATTTTCTTGGAAAATATCCACCTCGATTTTCCCGAAAAAAAGAAAGAAAGAAAGAAGAAAATGCTGAACGCAGGTTTGAACTCTCTCCTAAATTTTCCTTCCATGGTTTCTGCAAGTCATTGCCGTCTTTCTCTTGTTCCTATTGCTGCTGCGATTTTCGTTTAGGCGCATGGCGTGTTTCTTTTACTCCTATGGAGGTCTAGGGTTTTGGCCTGTTTTGCATCTCCTTTTCTCCTATCTTACAGGCGATGAGAAAATGTAGCGTTTCGTTAAAAATTATCTGTGAATTGCGCCTTTGCGATTTCCGAATGGAACGTTATTTGTTTCTTTACTTGGATTGAGAAGCGATGGTTGTTGCTGAATGCCTTGTCCGCTTAATGCATTTTATCGATGAAATGTAAAAAGAAAGGTTGCTTATAGAATAGCCTTTTTTGTGTGTTAATCTCCGATTTTTTTTTTTTACCTTGCTTTGCTGAAGTATGTACTGCATCACCGCTTCATTGCTTATGCCATAAACTGCATTGCAATTATGTATTGTTATGAAACTGGGTTGTAATCTTCACAAAAATAAGTATTCATCCTTTTGTTTGCTAGTGAGAAGTAGAAATATTGTTTTGAAATACTTTATTCTTTGATATTTGTCTTATTATAGTACTCTTAGAAACTGTGAATACTAATTAAGTTACTGAAAACTTTGAGAAACAAGTGTGTTTGTTGTTTAACCTATATAGTATATACAATACTGGACATGGTATTATATATACTTTGAAATCTATCTGCAGTCTGCATCACTTCTGCTTCTAATGGTGGTGTCGTCTTAAGTCTTTGTTTCACAGCATAGCAGCAACATTGCAATGGGATGTATTAAGATAATTTGATGTAACCATCTTGGATTTGGAGATAATTAAGAATATTATGACTACATTTTTAATGGAAAGAGTTTGCTATCTTGTCTTTCTTAACAAAACTTGTGGGATGTTTTTGTGTCCCATCTGTTATTTAAATGCCCTTCCTTCAATGTAAACTTTTAATATAAGATTGATGCTATTGGACACTCTTGGTGGACCTGCTTATGCTCTATGATAAGGGTAATTGATATGATGGTGGCTAGCTAATGGTTAGCACTGTAGTTAGTATATTGTTATATGCTTTAAAGTTTTTTGGGTTATTTTGTGACATCAATTTCTATACCTGATAAAAAATGGCATGCTAGATGAGTTCTCTAGTGGTTGACTTTTTCTATCACCATATTAATATGACACTTTGTATATTAGGGGTGTAAGTGGTTCAGGTTGGGTTGAGTTTTGACTATTTTTCAACCCAATCCAATTAAACTTAATTGGGTTGGATTGGATTGAGTTTAATTGGATTGGATTGGGTTGATTATCGGGTTGGACCATTAAAAAAATGTCACACTTTAAGTCTTAAGAAAAAAATCCTCAAACTCAAAAATAGTAAGAATATTTTTTTGACAGAATAGTAAGGATATTTTAAAACTCAGTATTCATAAAAAATTGTACTATTCATATGATAAACAGAATAAAAAAAACATAAATATATATTCACAGTACCATTCATAAAACAATGTTATTACCTTAAAATAAACAGAAAAAGATAAACTCAAAATTAATGCTTATTTTAAGATAAATAATGTATTACCTTGATAATGAAATGTGTTTAGCTTAGGGTTTCTATATTAGTTTAATTGTATGTGGGTTGGATTGGGTCTTGGTCGGGTCTACAACTTCAAACCTGTCACCCAATCCAATGGCCCAATCCAACCCACAAAAATCTAATTGGGTTGGATTGGATTGGGTGGATTGGGTCTGATCCGTTTACAACCCTACTCTATATAGTTTTTCATTTAGTTAGAGTTTGGGAGTTATTGATATCTTGATGTGTAGAAATTGAATGATGCTTCAGATTTTGGTTCTGGTGCACATGTACTTTCTGGAGCTTTGTGAGTTTCTGATATTTTATTTTTCTACTTTTCTCAATCTCTATGACTTGTTCCCACGGAACCGAGATTGAAAACATTAAGAATAAGAAATAGAACCATTTGATTTGATTCGTTCTCAATAGACACGAGGTGATCATCTTAGGGTGATCCTTTTGTTGACGGATGCTCCTATTGTACTCGTAGTTAGATTTACCATTATTAACTTCTGTCATAGTCTTACAGTGGATGTGCTTCTTACTAGTTGAGCTACCTGTACTTGCTTTGAAAGAGAATTAGGAGTTTCTTTTTTAATATATGTATATTAATATTATTTCTTATTTCTTAAGTTATTTGATTGTAATGCAGGATAATTGTCCTATTTCAATTTGGATTTTGTGCATGTATCAAAAGCAAATACCATTGTCAACTGTTGGTGGACTATGTGAGTTGTATGTTGAATTTGATGAATTGCTTTTGTACCAGAAAGGTGGTTTTCTTGTATACTATATATCTTACATGGTACTGGTTGCCATACAGAAACGACAGAAGGAGGGAAAGTTATACAAAATTGAAGGTTTTGTCGAGTGGAGACCCTACACTTGTCTGGAATATAGTAAAGCATAGAATTGATCAAATCAACGGAAGACCATTTGTTGCAACGAATTCTAAGTTTCTGGTGTATGGGTTTGTTGGATATTCTATGTTCTTCCTTATTTCTTTTTACACTTGTTGAGGCCACTAGCAGATCAGGGATCATGTGGCCACTAAAAATAGGTGTGGAGTCTACTGGAACTATTAGCTTGACAGTCTTCAGTTCAAGTATATTTGTGCTTGTAGCTCTTATTCTCTCAACTTATCTCATATTTGAGCATTTAGCTGCCTATAATCAACCTGAGGTTTTTGTCCTTTGCTCCTTTACTTTTGGATCTTGCTTGTCTTTCTTCCTGCACCACTATACTTACTATTTCTATAATGCCTAGGTTCTCTTTTCTTACTGCTTCTTATAACTGCACCTTTTAACTGACTTGGCTATTTTCTTTCCTTCATTACATTTTCCTTTTCTTTCATAATATTTTCTATATATATATATATATATATGTATATATACATATATATATATTCCTTTAATTCAGGAGCAGAAGTTTTTGATTGGTCTCATCTTAATGGTTCCTGTTTATGCCTTGGAATCGGTAAGGGATGCTAAGTAAATCCCAAATACTATGTGTTCTATCTATGTAGCATCTTTGTATGGAATCTAAATATTTGACTTGCAACTCTTTTAGTTTTGGCTGAACTTTTGTTGATATCTCATTGGATATATTGGAACTTACCTACTGGTGCATGCCGGTTGGTTAGGTTTTCAGCTTCACTGCTATTAACTTAAAGGACTAACTGTACATTTTGATGATTAAAGAATTTATGTGTCTGTCATGGTCAGACTAAATACTGTTTTTTCACTTCTTCATAGGTTACATGCTTCTTTTAAGTTTTCTTTTTCATTTTGAGAATAAAACTGCCTCTTTTTTTATATATATCATAGTCAAAGATTTTGTTCTTGTTTAATTCATAATATAATTTCAGAAAAGCTTTGGTTTTATTTCCAGGAATGTATTAATAATGTGCCAGCTTTCTGTATATAATCCAGCCTTGGTTGTTTTTCTTTTCGGTTTCTTTTTAACATAATTTTAGCAGCAAACTAGTAAGTTCTTATGTTTTTATGATGCAGTTTTTGTCACTATTGGATTCCAGTGCAGCATTTAACTGTGAAGTTATTCGGGACTGCTATGAGGCTTTTGCATTATATTGCTTTGAAAGATACTTGATAGCTTGCTTAGGTATGTCAAACAGATTGTGTACCTGCATGATTTTCATTGGTTGTAGCTATTATTCATGCATATTATATTTTCCAGATATGCAAAAGGGTAATGATTGAGATATTTTAAGGGATTTTCCTCCCTTTTCTAATCTCAAATCTAATTCAAAAATCAAAACCTATTAAATCTTTTGAGGCTTGAATACTATAACTTGTGCTTAAAAGATGTCATACATCTTCACAACTTCTGAATTATGTTTGATTTGGCATGCCCTTTAATATAAAATAGTCTATGGTTGCTTGTAGGTGGTGAGGACAAAACCATTCAATTTATGGAAAGTATGAGCCTAACAGAATCCAGCACTCCTCTCCTAAAAGAAGCATATGCTTATGGAGTTGTAGAGCATCCATTTCCCGTAAATTGCTTCTTGAGAGACTGGTATCTTGGCCTTGACTTCTATCAATCTGTGAAAATTGGCATTGTACAATAACAATATGTATGTTGGATTTTGGTAAAATTGTGCTTTTGTTCCACTACTCTTCTCTCTTACTGGTCAAGAATAATCAATGTCTTTCTTCTTGTTAACTAAATTCTACATTCCAGATGATACTGAAAATGATCTGTGCATTGCTGGCAATGATTCTCCAGTCTTTTGGGGTTTATGGAGAGGTGAAATTTGAATGGAAATATGGGTAAGATTATATTGGCCTTATCTTTTTTGATTCTGTCAAAATGTGAGATTATATTGGCTTGTACCTATGATATGCATACTACAAACATTATTGTTCATCATAGATAAAATATGTGATTTTGGGAATGGGGTGTATTTTTATGACCCATGTTGAAGCCCAATTCTCCTATGTGCTTGCAGGTATCCCTATTTGGCATGCATTCTTAATTTTAGTCAGACATGGGCCCTGTATTGCCTTGTACAGTTCTGTTCTGTCTCAAAAGATAAATTGGAGCCGATCAAACCATTGGCAAAATTTCTAACTTTTAAGTCAATCTTCTTCCTGACATGGTGGCAAGGTGTGGCTGTTGCATTTCTTTTTTCCCTGGGAGCATTTAAGGATCATTGGCTCAAGAGCTGAAAACACGTATACAAGACTATATCATCTGTATAGAGGTATGGTATTCTTTCTTTTTATAATTTAATTGTCATTTCTAATATGACATTATTACTAAATCATCTCAATTTTAAGGAGTACTACTAGTATATACAAACATCTGCATGTAAGTATAATTTAGAAAACTTAAAACATTTATTGCCATGTATGATCTATGTATGAAAACCTAAAATGTAAAAGATCTTGTCACTGTTGGATACATGAAATTTGGGGTATTTTTCAGCCAATAAGGATGTATGAAGTGGACTATTGAATGTCTGTATTATATATGAATGCATATAAATTTACAAAAAGTGTGATGATATCAATGGCCTTGTGTCCATGTAAGATTAATTGATCAATATTAGTTCTGTTTACACTCATCTGGTATGCTCCTTACATGTGCGTGTGCACTAGGCTTCCACTGTTGTGAGCTCTGGGGACGCACGTACATAGATGAAGACTTACTCCAATAGGACTTCAGTAGTATGAAATGCTCGTTCTGGCATCTATATATGAAATATTAGGTTATAATGTGTTTTTAAGAAGACCAACTGCTTTGCTTTAGAACTGAGACAGGGACTCGTTTTGATTTTAAGCTATGTGAGTCAGCTGTTATATATGTGTAGCATGTCAAGTCAGGTTTCTTCTTTATGAGCTGATATAAAAAAAGGTTTCTTCTTTATGAAATATGTTATTTGATGCCAGCTGATTAAGCTAAAATTTCTAGGAGCATCATCATCAACTTGGAAAAACTTTCAATCAATTTTGTAGTTCTTGGTTGCCATTTTTTTATTTGATTCCCCGTCTTAAAATTTGTTAACAGATGGGCGTTGCTGCTGTTGTGCATCTTTATGTCTTTCCTGCAGTACCATACAAAAGAGGAGAGAGGTGTGTCCGTAATGTAGCAGTGATGGCTGACTATGCATCACTAGGGGCACCTCCTGATCCTGCCGAGGTTCAAGATTCTGAACGCTCAACTAGAATGCGGCTGGGTAGACATGATGACAGAGAGAGGCATATGAAATTTACCCATAATGTTCGTGATGTGGTCCTTGGAAGTAGTGAAATTGTGAGATACGAAACACTTGAACGTTTCAAACCTTTGAATTTTCTCAGTCATCTATCTCTGTCAAACTCATCTGTGTTGTTTGTGCTGTTTTATTTCAGATTGTTGACGACATGAAATTTACAGTTTCACATGTGGTAGAACCTGTCGAAAGGGGTATTGCAAAGATTAACAAAACCTTCCATCAGATAACAGAAAATGTGAGACGTCACGAAGAGGAGCGTAGGAGAAGCACCAAGGTCAAGGATGACAGTTACCTTGTTCCCCTGCGTTCATGGAGAGCAGAATTTTCTGATGTTCATGACAGACTTGGGGAAGGAAGTGTCAGTGATAGTGTTTTGCCTAGCAGAAAGAGACAACATCTGCAATCCAAAGCGTCAGCATCCAGGATGAGAAGATAGTAGTTTATCACTTAAACAAACAGTTGAACAAAGTATAGTTTTTGCACATACATGATAGAAAAATTTTGATAGATTTTGACGTCAAATTGTAACCCAAAAGTACATAATCTGGTTAGCATTTTAAAAATTGTATAAATATCTTTCGTCAGTTTTGTTTTTGTCCAATGCTCCAGTTAACGAAAGAGGTACTAGCATTTATAGGGCTGACACTACAAAAAAAAAATTTATTTCCGACGGAATTTTTCCGACGGATCAAAATCCGTCGGAAATTTAAGCATTTCCGACGGATTTTTCCGATGAATAGTAGCTTTCGACAGATTATTTTCCGTCGGAAAAATTCCGTCGGAAATGTTTACATTACCGACGGAAATGGCCGTCGGTAATTATTCCGTGGAAAATAATTCAATTTCAGACGGATTTTCCGACGGATATTTCCGTCGGAAATTACCCATGGAATTATCCTTCGAAAATTTCCGACGAACAAAATTCCGTCGGTAATTTTAGCATTTCCGACGACTATTTCCGTGGGTAATTTCCGACGGATATGTCCGTCGGTAATTTCCGACAGATATTTCCGTCGGAAATTACCCACGGAATTATCTTTCGAAAATTTCCGACGGACAAAATTCTGTCGGTAATTTTATCATTTCCGACGGCTATTTCCGTGGGTAATTTCCGACGGATATTTCCGTGGGAAATTACCCACGGAGTTATCCTTCGAAAATTTCCGACGGACAAAATTCCGTCGGTAATTTTAGCATTTCCGACGGATATTTCCGTCGGTAATTTTAATTTCCGACGGAAAATATTATGTTTTAAATATTTTGGTCAATAAGTAAAATTTGGTGGTGGGTCGGAGAGTATTATCTAGAAAATATTTTCGGAATCATATTTTCAGAAAAATTGTTTTATAAAATAACTTTAAATTAAGTTATTCATAGTATGATTTATTTTTTAATTGCGGAATATGTTATTAATTTAGCTGCTAAAATAAAGTTTTTTACAAATATTTTTTTTAAAAAAAAATCATACAGGCTAAATACTATTTTTAAATAAATTTTACTTTATTTAATTTTCTTTAATGTGTTTGCATAAAGCCAATTAAAGTATAAACTATTTTTATAATACATATTATGTTAAGCTTAGTAAATACATTGTGTTTTCAAAAAAAAATTTATTACTTAAAAATGTTTAAAGGATAAAAAAAAATTCCATC
>PYAF01003999.1:1928651-1948197 GCA_007407185.1 Glycine tomentella | reverse complement strand
AGAATTGGTTTTCTGAGCTGTTTCCCACGCCCCAGGCGTGGACACCCACGCTCCAAGCGTGGAACCTCAGAAAACTCATAAATCAGCCTACATCTCTCTTTCTCAAGCTTTTCTCTGAATATCCGTAAGCATATTTATGATCCTCAATCATGAGCTTAATCTAAGCTTAATTACATGCTTAAAATTCAAGGCATTACATAAAGGAGAAAGAAAAATATTTACGAATATAAAGGGGTGGGGGGGAGGTCATAAAGGGGTGTAATTAGCTTGGGCCACACGTCAAATAATAGTAAAAAGAGCCTATGCATCGGTACATTAATAAATATCGAAAAGTTTGAAATTCATTTTTTTTTAATTTTTAGTGTATTTTTCGTTTTTGTAAAATAAAAATGTTATTTTTGATTCGGAACTAAGCTTAGACAAATCATAACCTATGTATTATTTTTTAATACTTAAATTATAAAATGCAATTTTCATGGGTTAAAAACCGTAAAAAATTATAGGAAAAAAAATAAAAAACCACAATTTGTGGCAATTACAACTGCCTCAGAATTTTTTTTCCTTTCAAAATACCCCTTTCTCTAAAATCAACAATAACCACCATCCTAACATCGTCACCCATAACAACCATCAAAACCATAGACCACCTCCATCAAACTAAATCATCCTTATACCCCTCCAAACACCAAACACCACCATCAAATCTTGTGGTGTCATGGTCAGGGTCGAGCGGCCTCGAAGGTGGCTCGTACAGGCTGTGATGGTGCTAGTAGGTGCAGGTAGGGGTGAAAATAGACTAGGCCAGGTCTGGCTTGGCTAGGTCTGGCCTTGGTCTGATTTAAAAATATAAAACTTGACCTGACCTATTTACCTGCCATAGATTTTTGTTTTTGTCTGGCCTATTTAAAAGCCTGTTAGGCCTACGAGCCTATTAAAAAGCTATTTTTAATAGAAAATTTAATTTTACAAAACATTTTAAACCAATTTAGGAAAGTTAAAGAAATAATTTTTAAACCAAAAATGTTACAACATCTTACTTATATTTTCAAATAAGTAATAATCATTTTATGAGATTTTCAAGGTGATTTTTTAAAGTGATTGATCATCCACTTTCATAATAAGAAAAAATATTTTTAGAAAAATAAATAGATTATTTTTTAAGTTTTAATATATATATATATATATATATATATATATGTTAAATAGGCCAGCCTGATAGGCCTAACAAGCTTTTTTTAAAGCTTGTGCCTGACCTTTTTATTTAAACAGACTTTTGAAAAAGTCTTAGCCTGACCTTTATAATAAACAGGTCAGGCCAGACCTTAAATGGGTCAGGGCAAAGATCCCTGATAGACGGTCTGGCTCATTTCCATCCCTAGGTGTAGGTAATGGTGCGCGGTGAAGGAGGTGGTGCGAAACGAAGGAGATGGGTAGGGTGTTTCCCTGGTTGATTGCGCGGTGGTCAAAGTGTTGGTGGTGATGGCGCATGCGAATAGTGAGGGGGTGATGTTTGGGTGCGGATTGGTGACCTCACGATGATGAATGTGGCGGCGCCAGGGACTTGAGGTCGACATAGTGAGGATTTGGAAGATGGCGACAAAGGTGGCGCAAGTGTGGTTGAAGTGGGGCTGGTGCCATGGCAGGGGATGAGGCGCTTCAATAAGGGGAGGTGAAGGGCAAAGAGAGTGGAGAAGTCCTCATTGCTGGGGGAGGAGAGGATTTAGTTGATGTGATTCTAGAGGGGGTTGAAGTAGAGAGAATCAGGGAAAGAGAAAGAGGAAATATAGCTCCACATATCCAATTTTTAGTGGACGCATATTAGACAGTAAGGTTCGGATTTATCCAAACCTAGTTTTGGGCTAAAAAATAACACATATTTATAAGGACAAAAAATGTATTTTAGAAAAAAATCTAATTTTAATGGTTCTACATCTATTATTTTTAGTGGATGCGTATTAGACAGTAATGTTCGGATTTATCCAAACATAGTTTTGGGCTAAAAATTAACACAAGGACAAAAAATATATTTTATAAAAATATTTTTACACTAACAATAAAACAAAATTTAATCCCAAAAAATGATTTTTTACTCTATTATTTTTTTCTCAATATATATAATTATTTATTATTTTAAATTCTTTATTTGTTAAAAATTATTTAATTTTTAAGAAATTAAAACCCAAAAAGTGGAAAACAGCTCTTCTCACCTCTATTTTCATTTCATGCCGGGGGATCTTTTTTTTATCCCCAAAAAAAATTTATTCCCAATTTTGTTTTATAAAAAACAATGAATTTTTTTGATATTTTCATTTTATCACTTTTCTCTTTATTTTTGTCTTACCTATTTACACTGAGAGAAAAGTAATAAAATCATTTAACTTTTTTTTTACTGCACTGGAATTTGTGTTACTCGGTTTTAGGGTAAAAAGCTAACGGAACTTTGTGGTGAGCAAATTCCATTTTTATGTATATATAGAAAAAAAATGTTATTTTAATTTATTTTTTATTATTATTTTAATTACATGATCTAAAAATATACTTCTCAACATGTTTTCTCCACTTCTTTTTTCTTCACCCCCCTCCACCCGACGATGAATTCTCCGCTACTGCTGTCAAGTGAGTCAAAAACTAACTTTGTCTTTCAGGCTCAATCTCATTGTTATTTGTTGGCGCCATTACCCACAAGGTTTCTGCGTAAAACAGAACAGGAATAATTTTTAAAAATGACCAAGATTATTTAAAAAACATATAGATTCAAATTCAACCAAAGCAAAATTAGTTAAGTATTTTCCAAAAACTCCACTAACGTCTAATATTATTAAAGGATCAAAGGGGTTGTATTCAATAAAACTATATTTGCAGGCGATAAGTACGTAGGTAGAATAGTGCCACATGACGTAAAAAGACCGTTTGCATGCACACGCTAAAACCTAACAAAGACAAGACCAAGTTGTTTTTGATAGTCATCCTAGTTCCTA
The DNA here is from genome assembly GCA_007407185.1 of Glycine tomentella. Lineage (NCBI taxonomy): Eukaryota > Viridiplantae > Streptophyta > Magnoliopsida > Fabales > Fabaceae > Glycine > Glycine tomentella. Next base: position 1,945,219 of record PYAF01003999.1, on the reverse strand, counting down.
ATTAATGTTATTACTTAAAGAATATCACAAAAGTGTATTAAGTTTTAACGAACACACATTTTCTTTTTTCAAATTATAAACTACTATTCAAGAAAGGCAGGCGATAAGAGGGACAGTCCCAAGGCCAATTAATCAAAACACTGAAGAGAGTTTGAGCCACACATGACTCAAAAATACCTTTTCTTTTGGGTCAAAACTCATAAGACTAGTCAGTTATCGTAGGTAGGGTAGTAGACGATTTTCAGACCGAATATGTATACTACCTAGATGGATTCAATAAATGACCCAGCGCTAAAGAACCTCTACATATATTAACGTTGATTATTCCAATTCTGACCGGGAAAATCAACGGATTGGAACTGTTTATTCAAGAAAAGATTTTTTTTTATTATAAAAAAGAAGAAGAAGTGGATATTTTTTAGCCTAAAGGAATTCAATGCCAAACTGTAAAACGTATAACTGTATGAGCAAGATATATAAGATCATTTATGTCCTGTTATTTTTAATATATGTTGTAATTAAGCTTCTGATATGCTTCACTCATTATCTGCATATATAAGGGTTGCAATAAATATATTTTTCTCTTAATTTTATATACAGTACGTCTAAGGTGGGATTTTGAAGTACTAATTAGTATTAGTATTAACATAATAACAATTATTTGCTTGCTTCAGTTCATGCAGAGTGGCATGCCGAGTTTCAATAGAACATGTTCAAATGAATTATTTGAATTCAAGTTTAGTTGGATAAGATTTATAATTTTTTTAAAAACTAAATGCATGTTATCAATACAAACTTAAAATTAAAAGTTTTAAGACAGGGATAATTTCATATTATATATATATATATATATATTATATGTATATGTGTGTATATATATATATATATATATATATATATATATATATAAATGTTTTAAAATTATTGAGATCAATGCATTTTGAATTTGTAATCCGATAATAATCAAATCGCATACCTTTTGATGTAAACCATCCCTAGTGTACTTAAATCAACTATTTTTTTTATTAGGTTATGTGTGTTAGATTGACAGATTTATCCGAATCTCTCTAATCTCTTTTAACTTACAAGTGATATTTGCTAGATAAATATTATTTATCCTTTTATTATTTATTTATTGCCTTTTAGTATCAATCTCAAACATATATATATATATATATATATATATATATATATACTTAATGATTATATTTCGGTCACAACTCCATATTCCATATATACAACATTTCAACCAGTAGTACTGTACCACAATTCAATAATCATCTACTTAACTTTAGAAACATTGCTAGCAAGCATGTGAGTTGTGACATAACGGGACCATCACGCTCTGAAGATGTCAAACACATTTATGCACAAAATGCCAAAGTATATATGAACAATGTCATCTCTGGCAGTCAAATTTAAATATAAGTAATGGATTGTCCAATAACAAAATCTATTAAATTAAACCATGAAAATCTTGAAGCTAGTTTGTTTATAAACCGAATAAACTTATAGAAAGGTAGGGAAAGAAAAAGCTGAAAGTTGTAACGGAGATGAAGAACCCTAATTTTGAAGCTAATTTGCTTGCGCTATTAGTAAACTGCAGAAACTTCACATATGCTTCCCTAATGCTGCACTTTGAAAAGTCTTAATTAGATGAGCTGGACAGTCAAGTTTCAATGGAACAAGTTGAAATCCCTGCAAAAAAGCCAAACCATAAATATTTGTGAATTTTATTGTTTCTGAAACTTAAAAGATGATTCCAAAAATTTGCAAGTTAATCAATTACTTAGCTAAAGTAGAGCACCACCTAATTCGAGTTGGCCTATATATAGCGAGACAAATAGAATAGACTTATATCTTCTAAGTTCTAACAATAACATAGTCTCAAACTGATGAAGAAAAAAATAAAAACACTACTGTGAGAGGACACTTTATATTTCGATGTAATCTGATCTTCTTTCTCATATATATATATATATATATACACACACACACGAATGAAGTGAATAACTTGTGTTAGAAAAGTAAACTAACTTAATTTTTTTTAATATAATTGAACTCTTATTCAATATAAGAATATATAATAATAAATATAATCAATTAAATAATATTTGAATGATTAAAATTAAAAATAAATATGCGTGACTTATTTAAGTATAATTTTTTAAAATAATCATGTGACTACTAACTTAAATCTTCAAACATATAATAAACATGCATAACGTATGAATCACAACATCATCATAATTTAATTTAATAAAAATAAGACATTTATTCTTTATCACAAAGTTATAGATAAAGTTAAGTATTTGAAATTTGTCCCTATCAAACATTCTCTGCAAGCGTTTAAAAAAGACTATATTAAAAAATATATCATATTATAATTACATATATGACGTGTTGACGACATGTTGATAAGAGCAGGTATTGTATTGGTTCAGTCACCCCCACCAGTTTGGCACTCGTGACTCTGCCAACCCAAAATATATCCAAAAATGAAAGAAAATGAAAACGAGAAGACAAGAGAAGAAACAAAGTACTGCAGAACGTCGCTGTCCGCCCCATGCAAGACAACTTGTCAGAGCACACACTCTTTTTCTTTATTAAAAAGGTAAGCATCTTTCTAACACATGGACCAAGACCAATAAAATAAGAAGAAAAAAACACTTAGTTAATACACATTCTCATCTCTTCTATTTCACTTTCATTTTATTTTGTTTCTATTTTTACCAATATTTTCTATCACTTTTTTTCTTCTCTTTCTGTATTTTTCCTCTCAAACTTTTTCATTCATACAACCCTAAAATGAAGTGCATACTTATTAATGATAAAAAAGTAATAATAAACCCACATCACACCTCATTTTTAGACGTACATATAGGTAGAACAAAAAAGCATCGAGTATGATAAATATGACAATGATGCGTTGAAAAATATGTTGAAAGTGAGTTGAAAAACAAATTGAATGAAAGAATAAAACAACTCATATTAAAACCATTAAAAGAAAAAAGAAAACTAATCACCTCGATGTAGGAAACTCTTTTTGAATCATAAGAATAATCATTCCCCTAACATGCCATTAATTAATAGTATATTGTTTTTGAGTTGACGACGTACCTTTGTACCTTGTTGGCATGATGGAGAATAAGTTTTCTCATCACTGAAAATTCCCTCCACCACCTCCAAAAGCTTGCCCTGATGACGGCGCAGCATTATTGCTATTATTATTATATCTTTCTGCCTCCAAAGAACTCAAGTTGAAGCCATGTTGCTGCTGTTGTTCTCTCTGCGCAACTCCTCCATTCCCACTCATTCCCCTCACTATCTGACCAACACCCAGAAAATCGCGGGTGAGCCTATCAGACCCTCCAATGCTGCTGCTACTTCCACTCATTGCGTGCACTTTTGGGTCCCTATTACTGTTATTGTTACTATGATCATATGCTTCAAATCCACCTTCGAAAATGGAAGAGTTTCCACCAACAGCGAACGAGTTCATCAGGTCTTGGAGGTTACTGTTACTCTGTTCGTTCACGTGATTATTCCCTCCGAACATGCCACCGACGTAGTTTCCAGCATTCACCAGTTTCGAGCCGCCGCCGCTGCTGGAGGACGCGCTTCCGAAGCTTTTCAACAGTGAAGCGGTGCCGCCGTTACTCGTAGTTGCTCCCATTTGTGCTGCTTTCTGAAGCAGTGCAGTTGCGGACATGTGAGATAAGGCACTGGCATTGACACTGTTGCTGAAGAGAGAAGGTGCACTTGAAGTTGCAAAGTAGTTAGTGCCCTCGTTGTTGTTGTTGTTGTTGTTGCCTCCTCCTCCATTGGCATTGTTGAAGTGTTCAGAGAACGAAGCGTTGCTTGTGCTGTTGGAGAGAAAGGGAAGGTTGAAGGGTGAATTATTGTGGTGGTTGTTGTTGTTAAGGTGATCAGACAACTGCATTAACCCTTGTTGGAAGGGTTTGTTTTGGTCGGGGTGGTGGTAGGTTTGGTTGGGTTCGGAGGACATGAAGAAGGGTTGTTGTTGTTGTTGGTTTGACGGTCGGAAAGGTGAACCGAGGATGTGGTCGAACTGGCCGGTTCGACCGGAGGCGGCGCCCAGGCGGAGGAGCTCGGTGGATTGGGCGTTAGGGTCTTGCATGGTTGAGATTTGAGAACCGACTTGAGATAGGTTTAAGGCCATGTTGGTGGTGCTTCCGTACAGATGGCTGCCAATTCCTCCGCCGCTAAGGCTAGGTGGCTGTCTTGCACTCTCTTGAGCCAGTGCATCGCAGAAGGCCCTGTGGGTGATGAAACTGTCACGCCTGCACTCATCACGTACATTCCAAATAATTAGTCAATTAATCAGAAACTTTTTTTAAGGCAAATCAGAAACTAATTTTTATGATAAGATTGTTGAGTTTGACAATAATAACTTCAAAGGTTATATTCGGAGAAGTTTTTAATAATTTAATAAGTATAACTGAAGAAAAATATTCTTTAACTTATGTTTCATGTTATTAGATCTAATTAGTTTTCAATATTCACTTGGAAGTGTAAGTGTTACTTATGAGTTACTATTAAGAAATATTACATGGTTTTAATTTTGACTATTTGTCACATAAAAATTGACCAAAAATATGACCATTTACTAGTTTCGAATCTTTTCATTACTTGTGAGATAATATATTAATTGAATGAATGAAAAATAATCTTCAGAGGATTATAATAAGAAAAATAAAATCTGAATGGCATATAATTTTTTTTATATAGTGGTTGAAACCCCCAACTTAACAGTTATTCGGCATAAATTTGAAGATAGTAAAAAATATTTTTTGAGTAGAAAATAAAATAAAAAACATTAAATTGTCTCAACTGAGTGTATATGCACGAGCTAATAATTTTGTTTATTATTACCACACATATAAAGAGAGGGAAGAAATTCTTAATAGAAGATTTTTAAGCTTAGTTTAAAATTTTAAAATAATAAGTTCACTTCAGAAACACTATAACAATGATATTAATTTGAAGCTGTTACGTATCTCAAGCATACATAGATTACTAGAATTAGGACTTGGCTTTTCCAAGTAAAAGACAATAAATTTAAATCTTAATCACAAAATCACTTAAAAAATTGTTTAACATACAAATAAAAGAATAAAAGCTTTAATTGACCCGAGGACAAACATTTGCGTGTATTTATGAAACGAGTAATTAGAAAAAATAATAATGTGATAACTCTACAAAGCGAATGAGAAAATAACTAAAAATTTCCAAAAAGGGTATACAACAAGTAGGTGGAATAATTTCACGAGCAGTTGATAAAAAGATTAACCAATCAATTATGAACTGCAGTGTCAATTCAAGGACTTCAAGGTCTGGTCTGGGTGTTCAATAAATGGAACCGAGGAATGTGTATTCAATGTTTTTGAGAGTAGAGAAAAAGCGGAACAATCAAGAACCATGATTGTGGGATTGTGCTCAAACTGGACTTAGTTTGACTCCAATGCTATCAAATTTGTCAACAAGGTTGTGCCCACTTTGTGTTAATCATTTAACATTTATTAGGTACTGCACATCTCTGATCTGAATTCAACATGACCACTCGCTCCCACCAAATTAAACTTCAAATCATGTGGAAAGAAAAGAAAAATAGTAGTAGTACTATCTACATTACATACATTCAAACAGAGAAAGAAGAGAGAGAGAAAGTTGGATACTTGATTATTAGGCCATAACATTATCATGAAAAGGAGAACCTGCAAGAGCACAGTACTGAACACATGCATCTAGCCAACCCAGAAGAAAACAAAGCTGGTAACAACATATCACACACAAACACTTGCACACATACTCTCTCTCTCTCTCCTCTTCATGGCATAGCAACACGTGAATATAAAAGAAAAGAAAATATATATATATATATATATATGGAAGAAAAAAAAAACAGCGTTGTTTCCGAGGTAAAATTGGAAAGCAAGAGTTTTTTTCCATTAGCTTTATGCCCTTTGATGAGAGAGGGTGCTGTTCCTCCGTGTGTTTGTTCTGAAAGCCCTATGACCAAGGCAGTTTCCAGAGAAGATTCACGTGGGGGATGTTTCCTTCCATTTCACTTGGTTCCAATAGAAAGGGAAGATGACAAAGGAAACCATACGAGTGAGAAGGAACCAAACGAGTCGACAGAAGAATCTTAATCAATCAAATTGCTAAGGAAACCAGACTCACTAGATAAAAGAAAAAGCATCTAAGCCCTTTTTTCCTCACTATAGAATCCCACTGTATACTATATATATTATGTCTTGAACAAGAAGAATCTAATATACACCCTTAAGCCAAAACCAAAAGCAGTGTTTTCCTTCTTGTGTTTATGGCTAAATTTTGCATAATAAGTAAAAAAGCTTAGTGTTTGGAAAAAGGGTAACAACTAACAATATATAGCAATATTAGATAGAATATATGAATTGCACGCATGTTAGTGTTAGTGTTACCTGGAGAAGAGAGTGCCACAGTCACATCTATATTCTCTGGTGCCACAAGTCTTAGAATGGGCTTTCCAATCAGATTGAACAGCATACTTCTTGGAGCACTTGTCACACTTCCACTTCTTCTCACCGTGTTTGCGAGAGTAGTGTTTCTTAATCCCTGTGAGGTCTCCAAGAGCCCTTGAAGGGTCATGGTGGACGCATGTGGGCTCAGGACACAGATAAACCTTTCTCTTTGGCTCTTTTGTAGTCTTCTGCTTAAGCTTCCAAGGCAGGTTGTGTCCTCTTCTGTGTAGCTGTAGGTTTTGCTCTCTTTGGAACCCTTTGTTGCACACCTCACATATAAACCTGTTTGTTGCCATTAGGGTCTTGGGAGATAGTGCTATCACCTCCGCATCTGGATCTGTTACCATGGAAAAATGCCAAACAACAACTAATTATTAATTAGAAAAATTAATTAATTCACTACACAAGTTATAATTAAAAACAAAAAACCTGGAAATCAAATTGAGAAAGCTTAAAGACAAAGATTTCCAAAGACATACATATCCATTTAATTTCAGTCCATTTTAATAAAATTTGTTTTGAAATTAGGGTTCCCTAGAGAATTAATTCACATATACCAAATGAAAAAAAAGGTAGGTAGCTAACCAAAAGCAAATTGTGGAATGAAAATAGATAAAATCTATAGAAGGAAAAAAAATTGTATCATTGATATAGGAAACGATTTAGAGATTAGATCTTAATTTCTGATGATAAAAAATTAAGATACTTGCATGGTGTTCCAGGTTGGTTTCTCTTTTTCTTCTGGGGTGGTGGTGCAGCTGGTGTTGTTGATGAAGATGGTGTCAGGGAATGATGTTGCTTCATCTGATTCTGATCCTCTTCTCTAAATCCAAAGAGCGACGCTGAGGAAGATGATGCCGCCATATCTCTTATAGCAAGTCCTATATATAACAATTAACCTTCTTCTGCTTCACCTGAGAGAGTGTTCTTTTCCTCCTTGAACCCCAAAACTGTATCAGAATTCTGGAAAACCCACATGCAATTTGAGTCCTCCTCAATTCACATCCCCAATCTCAGAAAAAGAAAACTTATAAGCAAGAGAATTCTAGCAAAAGAAAAATCTAGAGGGAGATAGAACAGACAGAGATATTGAAGAAGAAGAAATTAATAGCAACAGCAAATACTCAACCCCTCCATGAGTACTCCTTGATGTGATTTTCCTCCTGAGGCTGGCTTGTTATAAATGAGAAAGTTGAGCTGGCAGTAATATTACTCAGTTTCTTCTCTGATTTGGTGTCATGCAGATGCACCAACACATACACACACACCATTTCCTCTCTTCTTCTTTTTCTTCCTCTTTATTTATTATTCCCAGCCTTTTTTTCCTCTTCAAAAGCTTTTCCAGATTTTGCTCACTTCTCTCTTGTCATAAATGAAATTTTTTACAATATGGAAAATTAATGAGAGAGAGAGAGAAAGAGAGAGGGTAAGGCCTACGGGTCGGTGGACCCAATCCTTAGCCACATAACGACATAGGATGTGTGAAAGCAGCATGAAACAGCTACACCACTCTCTCTCTCTCTCTCCCTCTCTTTCTATCTCTTATTTCGTATCTTCTTACTCACTCCCAGACAAACTTTCACTCATCACCCAACCCCACCGGACCTCACACAAAATTCAAAAGGGAAAAAAAAAGAAGGACAATGAATAATGAAACTCTCAAACCGTAAAACCAATAGAGAGAAAATTAAAATAAGAAGCCTTGGTAAAAGAAAAATATATGGAAAGTAATTAAACTCTGTAAAAAAGAAATAATATTTCTTCTTACTCGATTATAAGAAGAAGAAAAACATATTTTATCTTTATTGAGGAATTAATTATTTTTATTAAATACGTGTGAGTCTCAATTAAAAATAAATATTTGTTAAATTTCATTAAAATTTAATGTCAAAAATAAATTAAAAAATCTTATTAAAGAAATGATATTTTGAAAACAATTTTGTTGTTTATATTCAAAGTCGGAAAAAATAGTTGCTATTAACACTTGAGAAGTAAATGGTAAGTAAGAAAGGAATATATAATAAGGATGTTTTGATTTTTCTTGGTTGGATTTGTAAAGTGGAGAAAACAAAACACCTGATGGTTGATTGGGTGAGGGGGTGAATGACACTGTTTGTCTGAAATTCAGTGGAGGCAGAGTGTACTGTACTGTTACCGTTTAGGGTCACTGACATGGAAAGGGCAAAAAAGGATTCTTAAACTCTATGTGCTGTGTTTGGCCGACTTGGGTTGGGTTGAGTGAGGGTCCTTCGTCTTCCCTTCTGTTGTTGCATGCAGTGGCTGGTTTTGTCCTTCCCAAAGGTCACATCTCTCACTATGAAGGGTAGTTTCGTCATTCCATTATAAAGTGGGAAAAATCACAATCAGAAAACCCAAGAAAGGACCTAATCCAACCACTCTGGATAAACAAATCACAAAGGAATTCTTTTAGATAATCAGAATGAAACCAAGAGACAGCTGAATTCTAGACCGTGGATCCTGTGGAAACAAAATCACTGTCACCTTTTTCCTGAGATATTACCATGGAATAGAATAGAATAAAGTGAAATGTGTGCTTTTCGGGAATTATGAGGTCTTTTGACAGGGATAGTTAATAATATTATTATCAAGGTTTTTTTTTTTTTTTATAATCATTTTGTTCAAGACAGTTTTTATTCCATTTCATTGCTTTGCTGTCTTTTCTTTAAATTTTATTATTATTATTATTATATTAATAAAAATGCAAGGGAAGTTATCATTGTTTCAAATAAAGAATTAAGATTTTTGACATTGATATTTACTAGGGATCATAAAGTCAAATTTTGTGAGTCATATATGGGTCAAGTTTATACCTGCAGGGACTACTACAACTTTAAGCATGTCGTCTAACTACTTCATATAGTAGCCGCCTTATCTTTTAAATACCAAGTAATAGTATAGTAGATTTTTATTTATTTTTAATTGGAGAGAGATTATTGTTAGATATTTGGCTATGATATATCTAGTCGGATCAATCCCCTAAAATGAGTTTACTCATCTAATATTTTTATTTATTTCAAATCTCTTACAAGTTTCTAAACAATACTATTCATGTGCTTTTATTTTTTAAAGAAAAATAATCATAGAACTAATTAATAGAAACTCAAGATGTTTTACATTCAAACAGATTAACAAATAATAAATTATAGTGCTAAGGTTACTTAAATTGGAATGCATAATCTGACTTCGTTTCCTTAATATATACACAAAATAAACACGGGAGAGTAAAATTCACTTCGACCTTACACTTTTTTTATAAAAAAAAAAAAAAGAAAAAAAAAAAGAAGAAGATTTTATTCCTTTAGTAGTCAAACCAATGACAAGCATATAAACAGGCCAACAAAGCTCCGGTTCATGCACCAAATTTCTAGATTTAAAATCCTTATGGAAGTTGGTGATGTTATGGTGTTGCTGATGTGGCTATTAATCTTAATTAACATCAATGAAGCTGTGTTAATTTATTTTTAGGTTGATGAGTGAGAAGGGACCTCAAAACAAATAAAATAAACAAATTTTATGTAATGAAGTCCCAATCATCGTTTTCTTTGTTGGTTTCTATTTTGTTGCCTTTCTTTTAGACAAAGATCCAAAGTACAAGAAACCAAATGGAAAAACTTAAAGAATTATGGTGTGTAATATAAAAGGATAAGAGCCTGCATCCAAAACAGTACTGCTCCCTGCTTAGTCTTTAAGTCTTTAAAATAATCAAGCACAGGATATAAAAACAGTCAATCAAAATAACTAATGCTAGTTTTTAAAACAAATCCCGTCCACTATTTTAAAATATCTTTTAGTTTAAAAATATATTCAAATTCAAACAACAAACTTTATTCTACTCCTAGGTTAGCAACATATTAGTATAAGAAGTAAAACTAACAGTTACAAAAACATTATTGAAGGCACATACATATATAGAGATGTTATTAAACGCCAAGTACCAACAAATTGCACACATATATAGTTAATTGACACAACATTTGCAAGTATGTGAATTGAAACCCGTATTTTTCAATCAAAAGCATTTGGAGACAAGGACTATGGTGAGACTCTTTAAGACTTTTTATTGATCGACAACTCATAGTTCATGCTGCTACACGAAGACGAAGGTCTCCTTCATCAGAAGGACAATATGATTTTCAACTGCAGCGGCATTTTCTTCTCACAAAACTAGCCTTGTCTTTTCTCATGAGTTTCTCTCCTGTCCTCTTACTAACTACAATCCAAACGCATTCCTCACGTACATGAAAAAGGTCAAATACTGTTTTGTTATTCCGGGTCAAAATGTTGTAATTGTAGGAGCTAAAGATCTAGCATATTAATGGGGAAAATACCTTTTGACACTTTTAGTTTCAATTCTTTGGGGATGAATAAAGGTCCTAGAGGACTCAATCTATCTACTATATACAAACTAAAAAAAAACAATATATAGAAATTGACCCAACCCATGAGTTATCGGGTGATATGTTGGGCTTATATATAGAAATTCACACTCAATGAGTTTAAATTAAAATTAGAGCCAACAAAATGGGTCTCAAACATGGTCCAACCCCTTGGATCAAGTATAAAAAATGGTTCGATTTGACCCAAAAATTTTATGAGCTGTATTTTTGTAGCCCAATGCTTCATCAGACAAGACCAAATTGGCTCATTTGATTTTGAAAACAAATCTCAATTAAAAACAGAGTTTTGAAAAACTTTTGATTCAAAGGATCATATCACAAACTTTTTGTTTAAAACCAATATCTGATCAATCACTCGTATACAATATCTTTTTGTTAAAGTTCTTTTAAAAAGAAATATCTTTAAACTCAGCAACTTGATAAAGAATATGAGAGAGAGATAAGATTCAAGAAAAGATGAATAATAAGATTTATATTGGTTCACTCTCTATTTCTTACAAGCAATCACAATCAATCTCAATTCCTACCCAGAAAAAGAGACTAAGCCACCCAACTCCAGGGTCCTTTGTGAATGAAAGCCTAAGAGACACCTACCTTTAGCTCAAACTAGAAAATCCCATTCTAACATGCTTTAGAAAATCATGCATATGTTGTAACAATATGTAAAACATATGAAAACTGAGTCAAGGAGAGACACAACCTTGTCATTCAAATGCAAGAACCAAACTTGATTGGATAGATCTTTACTTGATCTCACAAGATGTTAACAACTCACTTTAACCTTTGAAAGCTTCAAAAATGAAGACTAGAATGTGTGAGTCACAAAAGCTCATTCTAAATCATTGTTGAAAGTGAGAACACAAGGTGGATATTTATATAGAAAACAATTATAACCGCCTGTAATCGGTTAAATTGTCAATGTAATTGATTATTTCGAAGAAGTAATCGATTAGATTCTCATTTTAATCGATTAAAATGTTCTTTCCAAAACCTGGAACATATTCAAGAACATTGTAATCGATTAGATTCTTGATTTAATCGATTAAAGTGTCTTGATCATTCCTGGGAACACTTTCAAGAATGATGTACTCAAGTACTGTAACCTGGTAATCAATTAAAGCAGAGACTCGTGAAAACTAGACATGATCTCAACAGAACTGTTTAATCGATTACGGATATACCTGGTAATCAATTAAAATAGAACAAAAATCTCTCTGCATGTTTCTCTAAAGACTTATGTAATTGAATACGAATAACTGATAATCAGTTAAAACGGAGAGTTTATGCACTGAAGAAGTTTCTAACTTTAGAAACAATCTTCCTATCTCTACATGATGATGCATGATGTACATATAGATAGATTAAAACTAAGATGCAACAATCAATACAAATGTCACTCAATAAGTTGGGCATGTAAAAAGATAAAACAAAACTCTTCAAACTTCAAAGCTTAATCTTCATGTTGCTCCCCTATATCTAACAATCTCTCCCTTTTTTGGCTTTGGTGATGCCAAACTTGAATGGTCATTTGAGTGCATTTGGAGAGTCTTGAGAGTAGAGACTTCTGTTGAGATACACCTAAAAATATCTGAATACTATGGCCAAGAGAAGTGCCAAAACATATCATCATCATAAAGTAGAGTTATCAAATAATTGAATAAGAATGATGCAATGCACTACTTCTTCCTAATGTTTGCTAATGCGATGTTTCTTCCCATTTTGGCATAACAAGGCCAAAAATTTAGAGACACTCATACAGTAAAAACAGACAAACATATGATTGAACTAGGAAAAGGTCATAGCATTTCATTCATATCATTAATTATTACAACCATTATAAAATCATAACAACTTAATCAAAACATCACAACTGAAACAAAGAAGTAAAAACAGGAATAAAAGCAATCAGAAAGGACAACCAAATAGTGAAAACAAACACTTAAAACACAACTAAGCTTCATCCTCATTATGGTTAAGGAGGTTGCTAAAAGTGATCCTAGTCTCTAAGTTTTCTAGCCTAGAAGTTATGTTCTCCAAAGAACTGTGAACTTCAATTGAGTGCTCTTGATGGAGGTGAAGCATAGCATCCATATTTTGAATCATAGGAGACTCAAAAGGACTCCATTGAGGTGTAGGCTCATGCTGAGCTTCCGCTTCATCATCTTCATCCATCTCTTCAATGTTTCCAACAACAGGTTCTCCAGCCATTATCCATTCATGATCAACAAACCTCATTCCAAGATTCTTGAGATGCCTTCCGATAATCTCACTAGAGGCTTTAGTAAAATCCACAATGTCATTAGAGGCATCAACCTTAAAGTAGTCAATGAATCTAGAGGCAAACTTAACATAAGGAAACTCATAATCCAACAGATAACGACACTTCAACATAATGTCTTCAATCAACAATACCCAATTCATCTTGATACCCGATTACAGACCATAAACAATTTGTTGATCATCATTTATAACCTGAGCATGATTGCTTAACCTTGGTGTGAGAATGTAGGTGATGAGTTATACTAGAATTTTGTCCTCTGCATTCAGTCCACCAACTCCTAAGCAATTCCTTAAAATCCTAGCAGGATCAAGAAGCATTCCCTTAAAGGTCTGCATCTTGTTGTAACCATCACTAGTTTCATCAAACTTGCATACTCCACCCATGTCCAAACCAGCTACTTCCTTCCACACAACAGCATCAATGACCATATCTAATCCATTAACAGTAGAGAAGAGGTTACCTTTAAGGTAAGCACGTGCACAAGTTTAGAAACCTTGACTAGCTCTGGATAAAAAAAGTTTGTTTTATCTGCACCAACTTTGACAGCCTTTGCACTTCCAACAGATTAGGAAAGTTGAACCTTGCTAAGAAAACCATTCCAAGTCTAGATACTTGGGTACCCTCACATTTTTTACAACATATATCATCTTGTAGTCATTTTTCTTGCTTTCATCCGTGAACCATGTATCCAAGCGGTTGATAGCAGCTTGGGAACATTCACCTTGCTTCCTCTTAGAGGATTTTTCCTTCTTCTAAGCTCTTGAGGGGTTACTCGCCATATTGAAAAGAAGACATAAGGTTTGAGAGCAGAAGAGGTTTGGATTCAAAGAAGGGTGGTAGCAAGAGGTTTAGAAGAGGTGTTGGTGTGACACGGAGGTGGGTGGCGTGAGTAAATGCAGTGATAATGGTGGTTGATGAAGTGAAGACGAAGAGGTGTAATAGATTACAACACACAAGTAATTGATTAATATTACATGGTGATCGATTAAATTATACCTTGTTTTCACCCAAAAACCAAAAGCTGATATAAGTAATTGATTAAAACACAGTGTATTCGATTATATATGATAGCAAACTCCCCCTGAGGCCTTTGTAATCGATTAAAATATAAGGTAATTGATTGAAACAGAACACATAAACCAAAGAAACCTTAAACCAGAGCATATAATTGATTAATACAATGCGATAATGGATTACAACAAAAAACATTAAACCATGAAACCGCAAAAACATACTTTGTAATCAATTAAAACGTCAGATAGTCGATTAATATAGAAACTTTTAAAACTGAATAAACATGACATAACATTGTGTAATCGATTAAAACGAGCACATAATCAATTAAAACAGTGAAAATCACAAAAAAAATAGGGTAAAACATGTATTTTCAGAAAAAATAATTTCAAACACAACTCAACATATCAACATGCATAGACATTCAAGATAGAAATTGGCAGACATAAAGAGCATATATCCAACTACATGTATTATATCATAACATCATTCAATACTAGATCCATCTAGGATACCTAGCTTATTCCTAATAAAGAAGAACTCATCTCTATCAAAAGGTTTAATAAAGTTGTCAGCTAGTTGATGTTCACTATCAACAAACTCAATGCAGCAATCACCTTTTGATACATGATCTCTAATATTTATATATTAAGTTCTAGAATGCATGACCGGATTCTTAGACAAGTTTATAGCACTTGTTTGTCACATTTCAGAGGAATGTGATCAAGATTTACTCCAAAGTCTTCAAGTTGTTGTTTCATCCAATGACTTTGAGCATAACAACTTTCAGCTGCAATATATTATGCTTCTGAAGTGGATAGTGCTATACAGGCTTGCTTCTTGCAATTCCAAGATACAAGTGAACTTCCCAAGAGATGACATGTCCCACTTGTGCTTTTTCTATCTAGCTTGTATCCTACAAAGTCAGAATCTGAAAAGCCAATTAGACTTAAGGAGGTACCTTTGGGATACCACAAACCAACATTGGTTGTGCCCTTAAGGTACTTAATAATCCTTTTGATAGTTGTTAAGTGAGATTTCTTGGAATTTGGTTGATACCTTGCACACAAGAAAACACTAAACAAAATATCGGGTCGACTTGTAGTCAAATAAATGAGTGAACCAATCATACCTCTGTACTTTGACTCATAAAAAGACAAAACAAAACTCTTCAAACTTCAAAGCTTAATCTTCATGTTGTTCCCCCTATCTCTAACATTTTAATACACAACAACAATCCTTGAATTCCATCGAAGAGTTTATTTTCTATTTTAAATTTAAAATTCAGCTAGCGAACAACATTCAGCCACGTGCATTTCACTACAAAAAAAAAATCTATTTCCGACGGAATTTTTCCGACGGATCAAAATCCGTCGGAAATTTAAGCATTTCCGACGGATTTTTCCGACGAATAGTAGCTTTCGACAGATTATTTTCCGTCGGAAAAATTCCGTCGGAAATGTTTACATTACCGACGGAAATGGCCGTCGGTAATTATTCCGTGGAAAATAATTCAATTTCAGACGGATTTTCCGACGGATATTTCCGTCGGAAATTACCCATGGAATTATCCTTCGGAAATTTCCGACGAACAAAATTCCGTCGGTAATTTTAGCATTTCCGACGACTATTTCCGTGGGTAATTTCCGACGGATATGTCCGTCGGTAATTTCCGACAGATATTTCCGTCGGAAATTACCCACGGAATTATCTTTCGAAAATTTCCGACGGACAAAATTCCGTCGGTAATTTTATCATTTCCGACGGCTATTTCCGTGGGTAATTTCCGACGGATATTTCCGTGGGAAATTACCCACGGAGTTATCCTTCGAAAATTTCCGACGGACAAAATTCCGTCGGTAATTTTAGCATTTCCGACGGATATTTCCGTCGGTAATTTTAATTTCCGACGGAAAATATTATGTTTTAAATATTTTGGTCAATAAGTAAAATTTGGTGGTGGGTCGGAGAGTATTATCTAGAAAATATTTTCGGAATCATATTTTCAGAAAAATTGTTTTATAAAATAACTTTAAATTAAGTTATTCATAGTATGATTTATTTTTTAATTGCGGAATATGTTATTAATTTAGCTGCTAAAATAAAGTTTTTTACAAATATTTTTTTTAAAAAAAAAATCATACAGGCTAAATACTATTTTTAAATAAATTTTACTTTATTTAATTTTCTTTAATGTGTTTGCATAAAGCCAATTAAAGTATAAACTATTTTTATAATACATATTATGTTAAGCTTAGTAAATACATTGTGTTTTCAAAAAAAAATTTATTACTTAAAAATGTTTAAAGGATAAAAAAAAATTCCATC
>PYAF01003999.1:1903770-1914086 GCA_007407185.1 Glycine tomentella | reverse complement strand
TTGGCTCACTATTGATGTTCTATTTTTTCAGTTATTTGTGCTTTAGCTATTTCACTTGCATTTGAACTAAATTGGTGTAGTTGGTGTGGGATTGGTTACCTGAATTCAATTATCAACAAAGTAGCAATTTTATATACAACTTGTTGGATGGATTTTGTTAACAAAGTATAGACAAGCTATTTGAGCAAAAAAAAAAAAAACTACTGTGAGAATAAATCCTAAATTGGAAATAAATGTAATATTATACGAAAAATATTTTTTTAGCTTAAAATAAAAATAAAATTGTGCACTATTGTGTTTGTTTAAAAAAAATACACTAATCTAAGACGGTTATTCCTAATAATCGTCTTAGATTAGTGTCATTTTTTTTAAAAAAAATAACTCTTCTAAGACGGTTGTTATGGAAACCGTCTTAGAATGTGAAAAACATGAACTTTTTTTTAAAAGTGACGCTAATCTAAGACGGTTATAGTAATAAGCGTCTTAGAAACTTCAACCTACGAAGACGGTTGTTAGATAACCGTCGTAGAATATCCCCTTTTTGTATTTTCTACGGAATTGGCCGTCGGAAATTACCGACGGATATGGCCGTCGGAAATTTCCGACGGACGCAAAATCCGTCGGTCAAATTTCCAACGCCCGTTTTTCCGACGGATTTTTTCCTGTCGGAAATCTCAGATTTCCGACGGATTTTTGGTATTTCCGACGGATTTTGACCGTCGGAAATAGCTTTTTTTTTTGTAGTGTGATAAAAATTCTCATAGGCAATATCCTGGTAATAATTTACTAAATTATTGCTATTAATTAATATTCTATTACATTAAATAAAAAATAATTAAAGAAATAAGATTTTTAAAAATATAAAAGAATACTGCAAATATTTATTTGATAGTTACTAGAAGACTATGTTTTGATAGTGAATTAATTTTAAGATAAAACTTAAAATGTAATTTTTTATGTCATTAGTAAATCAAATTGAGTTTCATCTTAGTAATTTATTTTTAATATAAACTTTTATTCTATAAATAATTAAGATTTATTTTGTTGAAGACTAAGCTCATGTGAAACTTGACTCACTCACCTTAAAGAAGTCTCTCTTTCTAATTATCTTTTTTTCATCTATAAAACTTTGATCAAAAGATATCACTTAAGAAATTTGAATTTTTAATTTCATTATGATATATGACATATTGGTAGATAATATTACAATTTGATTAGAAAACATCATAAAAAATTTAACAAATCGTATTTAAACTTTTCCATTAAGTCGTTAATTTTAATTTCAGCAATAAATGCGATAAGTAATTAAGTTTGATCATTTAATAGAATTTATTAGATATTTTTATTTTTATATAAAATAAATAATAAATATTTTTTGTATAATAAATAATTTTTTAAAATAAATATTCTAATTTATTTAAATAAAAAATATTTCCATTATCTTTAATTTTTATTCGTTACATTTATAGAAAATTATTTTTCGTTATATCCAATTTATTTTATATAAAAAAAATATTTGTAATTTATTTTAAGTTATAATTTACATTGGCCTCCCCAAACAACAACAAATCATTTGAAAAAAAAAAAAAAAGAGATATGGGAGGATCCGATCAACATTACTTGATTGATGGGCTGCTACTACTTATTCTCTCTCAATTAGAGGAGACGTATATTAGTAGTATTAAAGACACCGGAGAAAATCAATTCATATATGTGTGAATTAAACCCCACCTCCTTCAAACCCATGACCCAACCACAGCTCTCCAAGAATCCCGAACCACGTCATCAAAGGAACTATCAGCCAACCAACTATTCATAAATAGAAAAGCCTTAGCATACCTTGCCTTAATTATTTTTTTATTGATCACACTATAAACTGGCTGTGTGTTACAAGCTGATTATTTTTTATTATCTTCTTATAAATTTAGACTAAGGTTTCAAATCAACCGAACTATGACTAATTTTTTTATTTAATTCAACCTGTTTTCAAAATATTACACGAGACATTTATATTGGAGCTAGAGAAACAAAATCATTGCTATGATTCTATTCCTCCATTCTCTTGTTCTTCAAAAGAGGGACAACGGGCGAGTATGATTCCGAGTCATCATTGACTTCACCCTCTTCCTTTGCTTGCTCTTGGCTTTTCCCCCAAATAACAGCATAAAAACCAATAACCACTATGGCTGCTCCAAGCACACTGTACATAAACAAAGCCATACTTACATAATTGTATTCCTTCTAAGACTAAGTATTTTTAAGTTGCATTCACACACACGCAAACAAAAGGTCCCGCTTTCATAATTGTAGTCCTTAGACTAAAGTATTTATTAAATTGCATTCATTCACAGAAAAACAAAAATGCTCCCATTAATAAAACCATTAGTCCATAAGTGGACACACCTCCAATTTTTCTTATGATTGAGACACATGAAAGAAACGTATACCTTCCAAGATAGATAGAGTCACCAAGAAACGCAATTCCCATGATGACCGCAAAGATGATTCCAATTGGCTTAAACATTGCAACATAGAGAGGGCCCTTCTTGCTCATGACCCATATATGAACAATACTTCGAAGGGATACACCAAAAATTGCCTATATTCAGAAGCAGATCAAGTTAATTGAAACTCAGAGCAAGAAATAGAAGACTCATGCTGATATAGGAAATAGTATCACCATTTATTCTTACCTGCAATGCAATAGCTATCAAATTCACATCAAATCCTAATCTAAAAGCTTTTGGATCCGTTACTGAAATCAGTGAAGGTGGGATAGATAGCATAGCAACTAATGTACCGCGAGTGAGCACTATCATAAGCTCTGCAGGGTAATTTCTGATTATCCATGTCTACAAACATCAAAGAAAGTAAAAGTAAAATCAAGGTTTTGAGCATTTTTATTGTCTTGTTTGCAAACAAGCCAAAAGGGTGTTTAAGATTTGCATTGGTTACCTGAACTATAAACAACAATGAGAGAACAAAGCTATGACCCGCAAGCAACACTGCCCCCATTACCCAGTCAAATTGCTCAGATGAAACATGTTTTTTGGGGAACAATTTATTTGATGGATGATTGTTTATGACTACTTGGCCTTTGTACACAGTAATTATTAAGGCTCCAGTGATTGATATCAATGTGCCAATGGACTTGGCCCGAGTACTGTTAGTTTTCCAATCCAATTTTTCCATCCTGTAAGGACAATTACCAAAAAGATAAGCTTGAGAATTAGTTAGAAAATTATGCAAGACTACTACTATAAGGTTGTGTTTGGTTTAGTGGATGAAAATAGAAAGAAAAAAATAAAAAAAAAGAAATTTTTTAATTAAATTAGAATGTAAAAGATGTAAGTGCCACATGGGATCCAAAAAATTTCTCTTCTCCCACCCTAAACCAAAGAGAGCCTAAGTCTATAAGGTATTCTAAATAATATCTTTGGAAATTGCTTGCACTTATCACTGCAATAATTAGCAAGGATTCATTGCTGAGATCTTAAGTTTCTTAAGTCACATGCTCTTTGATATGTTTCAGTGCCTTCAAGAGAAAACAGAAGTTACAAACTAGAGCAGTAATAAAAACCTGAAGACGATGGCAAGTATGAAGGTAAAAGCAGGGATTAAATCAGACATTGCAGTGGCCAAAGTGGGAGAGCTGTAACCTATTCCAAAAAACCTGAGCATCTGAACACTGCAACTGCAAGAAACACAAGTACCAAAAAAGATAAAAGGATAGCTAAAAAAAAGAGTAAAAGAAAAGAAAACCAAATCCACAAGAGATTAGAAAAGTTAAACTAAAATTGTAATTGTCTACAGTTTATACAGTAGCTGAAATAAATACTTACCTTAAGAAGCCATTAATAAATAATTGGCCAACTATGAAATATGTGAGTGGAGGAAGAGCTCTTTTCCTGCCAAGTCAAAACGATAAGAAAGAAGAGAGATAAGAGGGGGATGAAATATGTCTAGAATTCATTACTATAAAGTGTTAAGGAAAAAAGAAGTCTTGATGGAGATACCTATAAAAGATAAAGGTTATGGGAAGAAGGAGGCAAGTTGCGAAGGCATTGGAGTACATGACAAACACAAAGTCATTCATGCCTTTCTTCATGGCTGCTTTGCTTACAGTGTAGACGATCACGTCAAAGAACTCAATGGACAACAGGATTGCAACCACGCCCAGTTCCTTCATTGTGTTTGGCGATGAAGGGATTTCTGGTGCAGAAGAAGGTGCTTAGTACTTCTCATCCATCCCTTTTCAGTATGAGTTTCGAATACAAAAAGGGTGTGCTTTTCTAGTTGCCAGTCTACCCTGTACAAGTGGATATGATTAGATCAACGAAAATGACTCAAAGTGTGGGGATATGGGAACTGAAAATATTTCTATTAAATAATAAATAAAGAATTAAATATATTTTTAATTCTTTTAAAATTGTAAAGTTTTAAAGTTAGTTTTTATTTCTTGAATAGTTGAAATCTTATTTTGATTCTTTATTATTCTGTGACACTGTTCATGTGTTTAACAAATGGTCAAATTGATTATTTTATTAGTTTTTGTGGTACAATATCAACATATGATATTTTTAAAAAATATAAATAAATAAAGTAAGTGTTATTTATTTATTCTGAAATGCATAAATCCATTTTTAGTCTATATAATTTTATGATTGTATAATTTTGCTTCCTTAAAAAATTCATTGCATGTTTGATAATGTAATTTAGTAGTTTTGATCCATTGTAAGTGTATCATCCAAGGTGCTGACGAGGACGGGAAGTGATCATCGGTGCAATGAGGCACGGACAAGGAACGACTCTTGACAGGCTTCCAACGAGAGGGGTACATGAATGAATCGAATACATACTCGAACAAGAGAGATCCAAAGAGACTGTACTGGATTGTACAGTTGAAGATAACTTAAAAAAATAATAAATACTACTTATACCAACAAGGTACATCTACTTTTCGTTAGCCCATAACTTAAGAATTTCACAGTTAAGCGTGCTTGACTACTCTGAAAAGTCTTGTATTTATATGTGGAGAAATAAATATATCATTAATTTTTTTAACATAAATTTCTAATGTGACATAATATTGATATAATGAAAAAATAGCCTAACACTTGTTGAAACGTAATAATGTATTAAAATGGTAAATTAGTATTTTTTTATTTATGTACAATATACTATTAATGTCATATTAACATGTTTTGGGAGTTTGCCATGTTATCATTAATATGTTGTTCACTAATTTTTGTAAAAAGTTAATGACACACTAACCGTGAGTTAAAAAGAGCTAAATTTTAAAAACATGAGTGTCTCAATGTGGGAAACATTTTTTGAAGAACCATAATTATATGATATAGAGATCACAATTGATTTTAAGTCATTTTAAAATAAAATTTAAGAGAAAAAAATTAGATTTTAAAAGGATGAAAATCAACTAAATTACTTTATGGAAACTACAATTGAAATTCAATTATCTTATAGAGACTAAAAACAATAATTTTAGATTTTAGAGAAAAATAATTATAGAAACTAATACCAAAACATACTTATTTTATAAAATTTAAAAACATATTTAAGAAATGCGTTCGTTAGGTAGGCTGTGTCTGAGTAGTTTAGTCCGTAATATGTGAAATCAACGGACACACGTACACAAAGTGATGTTGCATTATTGTGTTGGTTGGACACAAATTTTCTGCAATAAAAGTTTTAAAATAAAGTAATAAATCACCCTTGCCAGCATTTATTAAGGAAAGAGCCTAACGGTCTAGAATCCACCAGAGACAAAAGACATGTCTTCATCGTCATGAATCCAAGAGCATAAATACAAGAAAACGAAGGTGGAGAGATAGGAAAAAGTAACTTTTGAAGCAAAGAAAAAGAAAGACAAGAAGACTCATCAATATGCACCTGCGGGTCCTGACTTCCATCATACTTTGAAAGGAAAGATCCATCGAAGACTTCCAAAAACTGTGCGTTAACTATCTCGTCCACGAACGGGTTATTATTGTGCTGTCCACGCCTGTACTTCCTCCTGTAGACCTCGGCACCCCCTCTAGGCTGATAAGCCGAACTCTGTAAAGCATTTTGCGGGCTTCTCCTGGCTGCTACGACTGGATGCGGGATCTCGGCTCCGAGGGGCACATGGTGAAGTTCCGAGTTGTGGAGGTCCTCAGGGTGACGTATCGGGCCGGGGTGAATTGTTGGCTCCTGGGAGGGGGTCTCTATGTGGCCAATGCGCTGCTCCATTCTTTGTAGTTGGACTTGCTCGTCCGACCTCCATCTCGCACAACGTTCATCCAATTGTGCCATCATATGATTCATGTCTTCTTGCCGCTGAAGGGCATGTCGTCTCTCGAGCCTTTCAATCCGAGAAAGAATGGTTTGCAACGCATTACTAGTAAAGCGCTGTACGGATCCTTGGTCTACCTCAGCTGGTGTAGGCAGCGTATTCTTGGCAGGTGCGGGGAGTGGGTCATTCTGCGCTCGCGATGATGCAGTGTCTGTAAGTGCGTCTTCCACCCGGATCGAAAGTGACCTTCCGACCTCGGGTGGGCCTTCAATCAGGTGTCTTCTTGTGTTTACCATGGTGAGAGTCGAAGTTTATCGTTTTTTCCACAGACGGCACCAATGTTCCGTTCTTTAAAAATGGATGTCCAGTAAAGAAATTGGGTCTTGATGTATGATCAAGGCTCTCTCTCTCTCTGAATGCTTATGGAGTTTGAAGCACCCAAAGGAAGATGAAGATCACAGCAAAACAACACAACACAAGTGGTGTGCGGTGTGTGCTTGTGTGAAAAGAAAAGAGAGAGTCAGAATATCTGTGTGTACCTCGCACCTTTAAGGGCATCTCCTTTTATACCGCTTTCTCTGTGTCTTAATTAGGGAAATTCTTACCTATTCTTGATCAGGATCTTTGAGAGATGTAGCAAATATCTTCAGTATTTCCAGTGCATATATCGATCAAAATCTTCCTTGATTTGGAGAAATATTTGGAATGTAATTATCCCTCAAATCTTATCATAAGCTCTGTTTGGGCTTTAGAGAGTTTGGCCCATTATATTTTATCCGTAACAAATATAGTATTTTATAAGATTGATTATAACATCAGCTGGGCAGTCATCGCCCGCAAAACTCTATCATCACCCATCAATTTTTGGACTCCCACTGTCTCATGCTCCATACCCTTCTTCTTTATCTCTCCTTCTAACTCTCAACCCCTTTATAAATCTCCCTCCCCACACCACACCACACCTAGCTAACTACTTTCTCTTCTCTCTTGTCATCGATAACATAGTCAACTCTTAACCACCATGGAAATAGACATGGACATCGACATAGATGCTATCCACAACCTCGACTTCTCTGGTTGCAGCACCATCACCAACACAACCCCCTCTTCTGATGAATGATGATGACTATGGTTGCAACTGGAACCACTGGTCCCCCGTCGTCAACTGGGACGCCTTCACCGGCGCCCACGACGACTTCCACCACCTCATCGACTCCATCATGTGCGACAGCGCCACTGCGGAGGAGGACAACCTCAGCCCCGACGACCACGTCGCCAGCAACTCCCCCTCCACCTCCATCAATGAGGAGGACGACGACACCGAGGAAGAAACCGGCATCGGCGACGATTCCAAGGGCCTGAGACTCGTCCATCTCCTGATGGCCACAGCGGAGGCCCTCACCGGCGCCCCCAAGAGCCGCGACCTGACTCGAGTGATATTGGTTCGGCTCAAGGAGTTGGTCTCCCACGCGGCAATGCCGCACGGCTCCAACATGGAGAGGCTGGCCACCTACTTCACCGACGCCCTCCAGGGCCTGCTAGAAGGCGCCAGCGGTGGTGCGCACAACAACAGACATCACCACCACTACAACATCATCACGTTTTTAAAACTTTAAAAGTAATTAATTATTTTTTTAATATAAGTTAAAAACATATACATGCAAATTGTGTAATTTTAAAACTTTTAATTTTATCATAAATCTTTTACATCTTTTTTCCACATAATTACTTTATAATTGGATAAATTGTACTGACGTCTTTTAAATTTTAGTTCAATTACATTTAACATGCATATTTTTTCAAACTTAACACATTTTCTTGAGATTCAATTATGATTATGCTTACCTCCTGTCTAGGAGAGGTAATTGAAATTATACTAAACGCTCCTAAAAGAAAGTTAATTAGTTTAACTTAGAAGAGGATTATTCATTATATACATAATTAAGTAAAACTCAAGGGATGTTAGTTAGTGTATTTTTTAATTTTATAATTTTGTAATAATTATGTAAAAAATTTATCAACAAATAAACTTATAATAAAAAGTT
Organism: Glycine tomentella; assembly: GCA_007407185.1. NCBI lineage: Eukaryota > Viridiplantae > Streptophyta > Magnoliopsida > Fabales > Fabaceae > Glycine > Glycine tomentella. The sequence goes on along the minus strand of PYAF01003999.1, from coordinate 1,905,749 downwards.
ACAAATTTCATATTCAAAGTAACAAACTCTTTAAAATAGTATCGTGCCACTAAGGCTTCATTTTTGTTCTTTCACATGTTTTACTTTTTCCTGATCAATGACTTTCTTGAAACCGATTCCTTGGAATCTCACATAAAGATATGATATACTTGAGCTTTATTTTGTCCATATTAATATCTTACCTGGAAAAGGTATTATTGATCGGAAAATGAAGGTAACAAATCTGTTTTCATTGCATACACGCGTATGTGCTTTTTCTATAACACTATAGTACTCAATAATTGATCTTTCTTTCTTTCTTTTTTTTTTTTTTGGTAGATATATAGGTGATCTATCTTATTCTTACAATATATTAATATCATCGATCATAATCATATTGTTAAAAGTTTAATGCAATGTTTGTTTATTCTTATAATTTTCTCTATCTTATCTTTCTTTTCACTTTAATCAAGGCATTCTTGTACTGGCTGGTAATCCAAATATATGTATATGCATGACATAGAAAGCCAACTCCTAAGACTGGTAAAATTGATCACTGATTTAAATACAGATAACAGATAACAAAAACGTGATAAATAGAGGTTCAAATTAAAACAAAAATACAAGGTGCTTTGGTTATGATTAGGTCGCTCATTCCCCTGTTAATCCAAAATATGAATATATATATATATATATATATATATCTATATATATAAATTAAAAATTAAAATATATATAACTATATAAATAAAAATTTACAAAATCATATAAAAATAAAAACTAAAATCAAAGTGAAATATATGGACAGTAAATTTTTGAATCCTGACTTTTTTTTTTCCATTTTATTTCGACTCACTGTACAATTGCATAATTGTATATATCATATATAATATACATGCAACTTGTCATAGAATAACTAAAAGAAAAATATACAATTATCAGAGACCAATGTTGTTAAATCATAGAGTCTAGGTAGACTCGGTGGGATGAGCTAAATCGTAAAATCGTAGAAACGTAAATTATATATAAGAGTCTATTTCATATAAAAAAATAAAAATAAACTGAATATCTAACACTCAACATGGAGGAACCGAGGGAGACAACACAGAAGTACATAACACACTACGTACATAGAACACACTCAACAATAATAGAACTTACCTTTGGGAGACTCGATCAAGAGGGATAAGACCGGAGAGCGGCAGCACGACAAGAGGGAGAAGACCGGCGGAGAGTGCACGAGAGGGAGAAGATCGACGGAGAGTGCGCGACGGCGCGAGAGTGCAAGAAGACCGAAGAAGACTGAAGAGAATGACGGTCGATTTGGAAAATGAACACCTAATTATTATTTTTAAATACACACTGAGTCAACTCGGCGATTCAACTGAGTTTATCGAGTCTGTACCCATATCCAAGTTTACTACCGAGTTGACTCGGTTAGGGGAGCAGAATCGTTGACTCGGACGAGTTTACCGAGTCAACTCGACGATTTAACAACATTGCAAGAGACCGAGTCTCTTTTATGCTTTTTGTTTGATACATAAGAAAAATAGAAAAAAGAATTAAATGAGAAAGGAAGGAAAAAATAGAAAATAAAATATTTTGTTTGTTTACTTAAGGGATAGAAAATAAAGACAAAAGTAATTGAAATTCATATGTTTTGTTTTCCTTTCGAAATGAAAAGAAAAGGAGAGAGAAGTATAGTCTTTTATATTAAATGAACAAAACAAATTTATTTTAGTATATATTTTTAAGGATATTTATGTTATAATCAGTTGCGGATCCAAATTTTGATAATTTATTTTAAAATATATATTTTTTCACTATCATACATATAAAATAAAAGCATGATAATTGAAATAAGGTGTAATGAGCTGAAAAAAAAATGAAATTTAAGCTTAATAAAACTGAAAGTAGTTAGTAAATTGAAATGTGAACAAAACTTAAAAAAAAAAAAGTTATCCAATAAAATATAAAATCTTAAAACAGTTGAAAAATTA
>PYAF01003999.1:1858105-1892036 GCA_007407185.1 Glycine tomentella | reverse complement strand
GACAGCAAAATCTGGAGGGCACAAAGTGATGCCTTTTACTTTTGCACCAGCCATGGACAAAGTGGCCTCATAAGAATCATAAAAAGGAGCAAACATAATAACCTCATCACCAGGATTTATTAATCCTATCATAGTTGCAGCAATTGCTTCTGTGCATCCAGATGTGACAGTAATTTCCTTTTCAGGGTCTACCACAAGTTCAGTATCTTTCTTAAATGAAATCTCTCAGCAATGGCAATGTTCAGGTCTGGAACTCCATAACCCCGGGCGTACTGATTTTTCCCATCCCTGATTGCCTGAATCGCTGCTTCCTTTACAAATTCTGGACCATCAAAGTTGGGAAAGCCTTGACCAAGGTTTATGGCTCCATGTTTGATGGCAAGCAAGCTCATTTGAGTGAAGATTGTTGTCTGAAATTTTTCTAAGCGCTTTGCGATCTGACAAACAACAAGAATCAAACAGTGAACAATCCAGTGCCAGGTACAGAACAGAAGCAAAACAAAATCCATGTTTTTTGGCATTAGTTTGGTCTGAAGATGCCATTGCCAGGTACAAAACAGAACCAAACTCTCTTCACTGCCAAAACCCTCACAAGATATGATCTTAGGTCCTTGCAGAAGGTTTTAGTTTTACAAAATAAATAGGCGAACATCCTCAAATGAATTGAAACTAAATTGTAGCAAGAGCAATGAATTTTTAACACCCCATTTTTTCCAAACACCAAATTAACCCTCATCTTTTCTCTTTATCTCTCTCTTCTTATCATACCCATATTTTTCTCATTTACACAGGGTGTCAATTAGCATTTTGGGTGTCCAAATATCATTTTTGTTGTAGCAAAAAATACAACCTTCACCAAGCAAATTCAGAAGGGAATAAGAATATATAAATTATAAAATAAAGGAAATTGAAAAACAAGGGTGATTTATAGTGTGTGATTGCCCCATCCCATATATGAAAGTTCAGTGCATCATGATGAAAATACTAAGAAATAGGTAGCCAGGACAAATAAAAGCTAAAATATAAAGATACTATGAGCCCAATTAACATTCAGACATCTGATTTAACTAGGAACATTAAAAAACTTGAGCCCTAATAATAAAAGGATCCGGAAAGTGTGATGATCTGAAAAGGCAAAAGAGGTTGAACCTGCAAAGGTTGCTGCGTTTTGTGGATGACGGTGTCGTTCTGAGTGGAAACAGTGGACATGGTGGCGGAAATGGAAGATGAGAACTTTGGGGTCGGAGAGAAAGAGGGTGCAATAAGGGAGTGAAAGTGATTTGAAAAGCCTAAGAACTTGGAGGAAGGTGTGACTCTCATGTGTATATATGGGCAGTTACCATAGACCTGCATAGAAGTCGAATTTGATTCTTTCTTTCTATCACTTTATGGCTAAGAGGCCTGCGTTTGCCGGAGAGAATGATAAATATTTTATGTCTTAATTTTATTTATTTATTAATTTTGTAGAGATATGGCATCGTGCGACAAGCACCCAATGAATCTGTGCAACCTAGCCTAGGTAAGCATTGTATGTTTGACCACGATGCTTGCTTCGGAGCCAATACAGGTTTATCCCACCGTTTATTATCAGGTTCAGGACACTGTAAATATAATCACGACTTTCCAACTCACTTAACAAAATAATAAAAATAAATAAAATACTTTTAAAAGTAATAAAATTAAATAAAAAATAAAATAATAAGTTCGTACATATATTTATAACTTTTAAACATATTTAAAAAAAATTAAAATTAATTAATTTAATAAAATATAAAAAATATAACTTTTGAATGCATGTTTTATGAAAAATATTTTTTTCAGAATTGAAAAAAGTACATTGAAATCATAAATTTGACTATGGTTTCAAAGAAAAAAAAAATAAAGACAATGACATATGACATTATTTTAGATTTAGAAGTCCTAAAATATGCCAAGACTTACTCCTAAACAATAATTTTTAAAAATTTTGTTTTTCATACGGTAATTAATTTTTTTCCCCCTATATATGTCAAAAAACCTCAAAGTTGGGAAAGCCTAGTCCAAGGTTTATGATTTTATCTTTGTCGTTGGTTGCACCTCCCCAATCTCTTTGGAACTTCTCTAGGCGCTTTGCAACCTGACAAACACATAAATAACAATCAGCAAGAATCAAAGTAAACGCGTGGCTCATGAGTCATTTTCATACTAGGTGTATACTAACATTAGACCAAACTCTCGTTTTTTTTTTACAAAATTCCTCCACTTTCTACTAAGAGTAAGACTTAGTCCTGAGTCCTTGAACTTGGAAAGGTTTGACGAGATGAAGAGGTTAGCTAGCATCCTCAAATAAACCAAACTGAATTGTAGCAAAACACGGTGAACATTAGACAGATAATGTTGTGACAAACATTATAAGATTGAGTTGGTGGTTAAAGAAAAAAAATGTGATTTCGAATTTCTCTCATTAATGGATGAGCAGCAGACAAACTGTAAGTACGAAATCCAATCGTGAATCAATGGAAAAGAAACAATTTCGCAGGGCCAGAATCCAAAAGGAATACATATAGGAAACCATGTGCAAAAGCATTGATAAATAGATCATGAAATTGAAGTTTTAGAGATGGAGAAAGAGTCAGGAGGGTGGACTCAATTTCAGTGGAAACAGTGGACATGGTTGAAGGAAGATCAGGATAACGCTGTAGCTCCAACTATTTTTGGGTACATACAAGAATCAAAACAAAGAAAAAATAGTATACAAAAATTTTATGTCTCACCAAAACGTGCTGCACGTGATCAGTTTTTTTTAATGAATTTGAAACAAAATAGTCAAAAAGAGAATATATACATAAAATATTATTTGATCTTACGAAGAAACATAAAAATAATAATAAGTTAACCATATAAATTCAGTCTCTACATTTGCCACGAATTCTCAATAATTCTTATATATATAAACTTATTAAATTCGTCCCCATACCTGAAGGATAAAGTTTTGATGTTGTATTTTCATGCTCTGATGGGAGAAAAAAACTGTTTCTCTCTAGATTTGTTACCAGCTTCTTCATAACCAAATTCACCAACACTCCTTAGTCCTTGCAAGATAGTGGTGGGTCGAAAGTCGAAACAGCCTGGAACTACTAAGCCCATCCTAAGATAGTACCATAATTTAACAATTTTGGGTCTACAACTGATAAAAAATATTATGCAGGAGTTTGAACAGTTACTAAAAAAACGCACGCATCTTAATATTTCTGCTTCAAATTATAAGAAAAACAATTTAATTTTTATGTACGGATAATATAAAAAAATTGCACTATTAATAAAAAAAATCATATTAAGAATAAATTTTAAGCTAAAAGTTAACAGAATTATCATGCATAACAATTTGTCATTAGTTAACATGATCGGTAGCCGGGTACTATTTACGTTAAGAAAAAAAGTTATAAGGATAAATACATTGAAACTTGTAACCAGGGATACACCATATATAGCAAAAGGAGCCAACACATTTTAATTGGCCGCAACACTTTTTTAGGCTGAACAATCGTACTCCATGCATCTCACAGTCATATGACCAAAAATTGTGGTGATAATATTTTTCAGGCCAAATAATGGGTAGAAAAATAAAATAAAAGAAAGAATTCAGGGTCCAAAACGCAAAACATGCAGACAAATCTTCAAATTTTTTATTTAAAAAAAACTAACTAAAAGAACAAAGCAAGCAAACGAAAGTATTTCAAATTATTTTAGCTATAACATGTATTTCAATAAACACTTCTTTTGCTGTTAGTATAATATATGAGTTTCATTTGCCAATTAAAAAAAACATGGATAATGCTCATATCTTCAGCCTAGTATATATCACGCATTGGGATTATTTTCTAAGTTTATCTTTCATTTCATACAATGATCAATAACAGATTCATTCATTTTTTTTTCATATTTTCTTCTTCTAAAATTGTTTCTAGGGAAATTTATCTAAACAAGCCTTAAAACACGTACTCCAAGCTAAAACGATCCTCGCATAGCAGTGAATGCATGCATCATGGACGAGAAGCAGTGAAATTCAATAGTGATTTAATGGAAAAGAAAAAAGTTTCATAATACCGCAAGCAAAAAAGATAAGAAATAATATAAGCGAATAAATCACATGCAAATGAAATTGATATATAGAATAGCAATAATATATAAAGGGGTCTGAAAAGTACATACCAAATAATTCAGCCACAAAGAATTGTGATTTGTAGGACCAATTAGGTTGGATATGGCTTGGCAGTTGGCACAATGAAAAATGTTACTTTATTTTATTATTTAACCTTTAGAGAGATTAAAAAAATATAAATATTATAAGATTTATGATTGGATAAAAAAGTTAATATAAAAAAATAATAAACGTTAAAAAAATATTTAAAATAATGAGATATTTGTGTATTATTTATGACACAAATAATACTCTTCACTAATATTGACCTCACACCCACCCCAGGGGCTAGTGCCATGCTTGCATGCATTCGAGACTCGGGATGTGTTTGGAATCTGAGAGTGAGATTGATGTTGAACGTGCAATAATTGAGAAATAGGATTGAGCCATGGAGGTACTATGAGCACTACACTATATGCTGTTAGTGTGTTTGATTCCACAGGTTTTGGATGTAATTTTTAGAAATTAATAGTTAAAATTAACTTTTACTTTTGAAACATGACGGAGTCTAGCATGCGTCAGTTAAACATTTTTCGTAGGATACGAAACAAATATAGATCGTCCGATTGATAGGTGGAGATGGATTAAAAAAGTGGAAACCGGTTGTGCACCAAATATAACGTCGTGTGTATATGATAGTTAATGTAGCTTGTAAGGTAATATGTCTTATTGCTGTTGTAGCCAAGTGGGTGCGGGAATGGTGCATGGTGGGAGCGTAACACTTATTAAATTTGGTTTTTTTTTTTTCAAAAAATAAAAAACACCATTATACTTTAAAAAATAAAAACACCATTATTCTTATAATTACTTAACTTTAATATTTTCTGCTTTACAAATATACTTTTATTTTATGTTATTTTTTTGTTTTTTTCAATAATATATATAGTTGTTGATGCATTTTCAAAAATAACTATTTTTTTATTTCTTTTTCCATTTTCAGTACATTTTTTTTATTTTTTATTCATACCAAATTCTTATATTTTATAAAATATACCAATTTTAAAATATACTCTTCAAAGCCCACATAATTATAAATTTAAAGTAAACCCTATAAAACAATTTAAATGTCAAATATTTTTCAAAAGTATTAATTATGATTAAAAAAATATCATTCAAAACATTTTTCATGTTTTGAATCAACAATCATTACTTCTAATGGAGTCTATCGTGGGAAACACAAACTCTTTTCAGATACAATTTTTTTCCAACCGTTTGATATTTTATTTTTAGATTGAATAATTACATTTTTATTTTATTTTACTTTTTTGTTTTTCCTTTTTTCTTGTCATTTACTAATTTGTCCTAAGTGTTCTATTTGTTCCTTCCTTCACTCTCCGATCACATCCCCATCCTTGCCATCCTCTCTAGCGCCTCCCCTTGCTCTCCTCGCCACCATGTTCACCCTCTGCCACCCTCCGTCACCTCCACCTCTTATAGATGTCGTGTTAGTGTCTTTATGTTTTTCTTGCTTCTCTTTTTGGTGCATCAACCCCTACGCGCGTACCATGAGAATGGGAAGATTTAAAAACAAATATAAATACTACTTTTTTTATAAAAAAAATTATTTAATATTGTTTATCTAGTTTTGTTATAAAAAAATACTATTAATATACTTATTATACTATCTAACAAGTGTTAATTTAAACCAAATACATAATATATTAAAATTAAGAAATAAGCCACATGAAACAAGATTACTAATTATCAAAAACTTATTTTAATTTCAAGAATTGCACGATGATAACTTCTTTGTTTTGAATTTAATTTAATAATTTTTCTAATTTTTAACACTATTATTTTGAATTTAACTGTTATACTTTAATTTGTTATATATCGAGTTATAAACTAGCCTAAAAATGGTTCAACAATATAGAAAATCTAGTTCTGCTCTCAAAATCGATTTAAATTTGGTTCTAAACTAAATTGGTTTAGAATTGATTTAAAATCAGTTCACCAAAAACCAAACTATTTTGTTAAATAAATAAAAAACAAAACCATGAAAATTGTTCAATGTGGTTCGGTTTACCAAACGATGCACAACTCTATTTGTTAGTATCTTTAAAACCAAAATAATAGGCGTAACACATAAAAATCTGACTTAAAAAAAGAGTTTTCAATTGGATAAAAGAAATCAGTTATATATATATATATATATATATATATATATATATATATATATATAAAGTTTCAAGCCGGTTCAAAACTAATTTGGCTTTCAAACTCGATTTAAAACTAGTTCAGTTTTAAAACCAATTTAGAATTGGTTTAGTTCAAATATCAGATCACTTTGTCTAATTCAAAACAGTTTGGACTAAAAATTGATGACTAAATTCAATTTGATTTTAAAAACACAAACCATGCACACTTCTAATTGTGATAAATTTATCTTAACTTTTATCCCATTCAAAATTTTAATAAGTACATTTATTTAAGTTCAAATCCAACCAATAATATGACACCATAAGGTAAACATACAATATGAATTGTAACATGATATAATATTTGAGATCTATTATAACATGATATAAAGTTTGAAGCCCAAAACATGAAAGACACGAGCTTAGTAAATAAAAACGGCCACTAAAGAAGGATTTTAACAACAGTTCCTAAATTTTAACAAAGAACTACGGTTTTCTCTCCGTGAACTCTATGTCTCTATCTAGTCTTGAGAGTTTGCAACATACACAAGAATTTCATCACACTTTACATTTTTACTGTGCCACCTATAAAGAAGGGACTTTGTTCATGCAAGTGCAAGCAGTGCAAGGGGGAACTTGGTTCATCGGAGCTGCAGTACAAGGAGGGACTTAATCATGGGAAAGTAGCAGGCGGAACTTGATTCATGGGAACTGCAGTACGAGGAGGGACTTGGTTCATGGGAACTGCAGTACCAGGTGGGACTTGAATCATGGGAAATGCAGTACGAGGCAGAACTTGGTTCATGGGAGCTACAGTAAAAGGAGGGACATGGTTCATTGGAACTGTAGTACGAGGAGGAACTTGGTTCATGGGAACTGTAATACAAGGAGGGACTTGGTTCAGGGGAACCACAGTAATCGGTAACCTGCAAATTTTCACAACAGAACATTCAATTAATCACAAGACACATCCACAGCAGGAGCAAAAAAAAAAACTAGCTTTGCCTCCCAGACAAGCAATTACATGTACATATCTATCTAGCTTAAATCATGTCGCATTATAAATCCCACCAAAACAAGTATTATATATATTGTCCCTCCAACATAATACAAACACACTTCTTTTACCCAGGTACAAGCTTCGGCATTTCACCAATGAAACAAGGATGATCTTAACAGATTGTAAGATGAAAAACTATTCTTTAGAATGACAAGTACATAGGAACTCTTAATCTGAACCATTGATTTTATTTTATATTAACGACTTAGATTAATTCACTAAACATACATCACGTGACTATTCTCCTTCTTTCCCTGTATGCAGAAAACACAAGGCTTCATTTCTCAGCAATCAAGGATCGAAGCTTTTGGATTCAACTCTTTTGCAAAATGAAACTTTGATTGCTGAAGTGATAGCTGAGGTAGAGCACAATAGAATTGGAGGGGTAGTGTGTGGTCAAGGGAGAGAGGGGCTATCAAATGTCATTTTTTTGTATATGAAATCGAATTTTGGTTCGTTTTATGTTTTATGATCTTCAAATTTTTGTTTGATGCTGGTGCAACAAAGAGTATTAGAATTGTAGAATTAATGGGAATTGTTATGGAGATGATAGAAGTTCACAGTTTGAAATTTCTCAAAGCAATGAGAAGCAAATTTTCTTCTTCTCTTTATGACTGAACGAATCATCTGAGTTTTGCACTGAAACAAAGTATCTTTATGTCACTACGATCTATGTTGGAAGTCTGCTAGGAAGAAAGATGTAAACCTGTGAAGCCACTCAAATGTAAGAATCAAACAAGGAGGCAGCAGATGACCTTATGTAGGAATCTCGAGGAATTCAAAATGTGGATCAACGTTTCTTAACTTGTTCTGTTTTGTGTTAATTTGAAGTAATTATAATATAATCTCAGAGTGGAGGACAAGTATCAAATGCCCAAGGGATAAATTTATGTAGAGGAGCTTTGTGTAGTATTCAGAACTATCCTCGAGTCCATTGTGGCAGTTGCAGCTATGCTACTGGTTTTTGTATATGACCATGTGAGGAAAATGTTTGGGGGCCTATATGTATTTTCTGTAGCTAGGGGGAGTGGCATTGTGCAAGGGGCGAGGAATTGGATTTGTAAAGTGGTAGTTTACTATGTGCTAACTGACAGAAGTTTTATTCCATTCTGTGAAGTTACTAGTTTGTACAACTTCGGTTTGCTCTCATACATCTTGTGTGATGGAAACATTATAATTAATGAAAAAGCTTGATTGCTTCCATTCTCTACTTCCCCTCAAACATATTTCCAACGTTTAATCATTTGAGAATAGTTTACGATAATAAAATAAGAATTACTCTCGTGAACACTAACAAGCTTCCCAAAAAGAATATCACATCTAAGCACTAACAAGCTTCATACTAACAAAATTCAAGGACACAATTTGGAAAGCCCAAAAAGCATAAAACACCAAATCTCTTCCTCACATGCACTAATACCACTCAAAACCTGATATCACTTCTACAAAACTGCATATATTCACACATAAAAATAACCGTCATACATCCAAACCAGAACCACAAAACTGCATAAAAATCCTCAACACATAAGCACACCAGGTTCCTCTTATCCTCCTCTCAAACCTTCCAAAATCACAATCTAAAACCAGAAACAACCTTACTGCATATATTATTAATATTCATTGCAAGTTCACCTCACTGGGAATTGACTAAAACAAAGCATTAACATCCATTTGAACAATGCAAAGTTCAGAAATTATGGATAGACAAGGAAAACATGTAGACTAAATGCTAAATAATTCTTTTGTTTTGCAGAGACAGTTACTCAGTGACATACATGAAGGGGAGAAAAGACTCAAGAAAATAAATAGCAAAGAAAGCAAAAGAAACACCAAATAAAATAACAGATATGAGATTATAGAAACTTACGGTAGAGTCTCCGACAGTAACTTTTTATTAGACTTCTTGTTCTTTTTCCGCTTTTATGAAGTTGAATCATTATCAATGGAATGTTCTGAACCTGGTTGCAAATAGACATTATTGGGTTCAAGGGAAGATTCTTGATTTATCATTTAGAGTTCTTGACATTTGGAAAGCATCTTAGAAAACTCAGGAAATTCAACTTCATTATTAATAACAGAGATCTGACCTGCATTTGTTGTAGATAACACTGCACTAGGCTGTGACAGAGATAGTCCATTTCCTTTAATTGCATCATAAAATATAGACTTTGACTTAATAATCTCAACAAGCGCAGTTCCCGAGCTAGAATCACCTGCATTAAATGGTCATTTAGTAGGTAAACACATTGTTACCTAAAATTTACTAGAAATAGGTAATAAAGCATACACAGAAGGATACCCATAATTGAAAGAATTGCAGTCTTTGCGGCTGACTGCTCAGTTTCCTTTTTTGTTCTAGTTGGATCACAGGTGTAACTTGTACCATTGAAAACTAAAGAACTTATAAAAACAGGAAGCACCCCTCCTAGCTGTTGCTGATCAGTGTTGTATGTAGGTTGTTCAACAAGCAGTTTATCAGCATACTCATTCATGATAGACTTGGAAAATGGAGAAATCTGGAAGACAATGAAAACAAAGAATCAACATTTTACATAAAGATAATATTGATTGATAATACCAAACCAAACCAAAATGAAGCAATGACAAATCTTAATTAAAGCATATATGCATAATTAAGTATTAAAGCTATTTCACCAGCTATTTATTTTTTATAAGTTGGCAATTAATTGTTTCAACAGTAATAGGCAGTTAATATTAAATCGCTTTTCCACTACAAAGATTTAAGAATGATTACTTTAAGCTATACAAGATTCGTTTCAAACCATAAACAAAGATGAGGAAGGATCTAAACTCTAATTCCATTGGCAACAGAAATTATTTGTTGTAATGACACTTCTTTTGGATCAAAGTTGCATGGTTATCAGATATTGTTACCTTACCTGCTGAAAACCAAGAGCCTATGTGACATGTTACAGGATGATCTTCAACTAAAATTCTCTATCAATACAAGAGAGATATCCAATAAAAATATAACATGCAGAAACACAACTTAATTTATTATAAAAAAAATCTATTTGAATAGACAAGATTATTCTTACCATGTACACTAACTGAAAATGACAAGTTATGAAAAATTTCTGAATGTTTGAGAGTTATCATGTGCTTTTGGAAAATAGTCAATTATTAGGTACCCTATGTTATGAAAATATAAGATCACTGGATATGTTTTAAATGTATGCCACCGTATCTTTGATGTAATTATTTTCTTAACATATGTGCATTAGTTTAAATGACAGATAAAATGAGAAAGTAATTTTATTTCTATATTTCCATGTTTTATAAAGAATAACTAATGCGGAAGAATAATTTTGTTTCTATATGTATTCAGTGTATAAAATTTTCTTAAAGTGTTATCTAATCATAGTCTGATATTATGATAAATTGGTTGTTAATTTTTAAATAATTATCTTTTGTCATACCCTAATTATGTCCGGATAAAAAAAATGTTGATAAAAAAAAGAGAGAGAAAAAAGAAAAAATATAAATAAAAATAAAAAAAAGTAGAACAAGATGAAATAAAAAAAAGATAACAAATACAAAAAAAAATGTAGCAGCAATAATAATAATAATAATAATATATAAAAAAAGAAAGAAAAGAAATAATAATAGTAAAAAAAAAAAAAGAAGATGAAGATAGCAAAAAGAAAAAAAAAAACGCAGCAAATAGCAAAAAGAAAGGAAAAAAGGCCACAAGACCCATTAGGTTAAGAAAACAGTACATAAAAGGAAAAGATGCAAAGATGCAACGGGGAGGAGAAAATTAATTGCACAGCCAAGTACGGATCCCAGAGGGCTAAAGTGGACCAATCTCGCGGCGCCATTTGGCACCTCGTCGGAAGAAGGCTTAGGGGTTCAGAGGTGACCCCTTCATTCTCTCTTTTCTTTCTCTCTCTGCCTCTATCACCTTCTCTTCTGCATATTCTTTCTTCTCCATTTTCGTTGGGTTATTTTTTCCTATTTTTTGCTGGTCTATGGATGCTATTTGTGTAGAGATCTTTAGTTTTTGTTTGGGGCTTTTGATTTGTTGTGTTTTGCTCTTTTAAGTCATCTTCTTCCTCAAACTTTTCATCTTTTAAGTTTGTTTTTCCGGCCACCACGCATAGCACCACCACTGTGACCGCTGCCACTGCACACCACCCTGGCCACCATCATCGCACCCCACCACAACCACCGTGGCTCCTCCATTACCACCATGCTTGTTTTATGTTTTCTTATCTTCCATTTTCTTTTTCTCTTTCTTTTTGAGACAACTCCGGCCACCACCGTGGCAACCACCGCACCACCACCGTACCACCTCGCTGCCGCCGTGTTCAGGCCACACCATGGTGGCCACCACACCACTAGCCCCCATGGTGGTGGCCTTAGGAAGCCACGAAATCCCCTTTCACAAACCCTATTTTCATGTTGCCATGGCTGCTGTGCCCGCATAGGAAAAGGTGGATTGGACCGGGTCACCCGACCCGGTTCCAACTTTAACCCTAAAAAAAACTTGGTGTTACTTTTCACACCCCATATGTTAATAAATGCAACCTCTAAATCAAGCCTATGTTTCTGATTACGCCTCCCTTTTTCCTGACTTCACACCCATGAACTGTGAAGCCAGGCCCATTCAGAACAACATGTATTACTGTTTTGCACCTCTATTTTATATCTGCACCCCTTCTCGAATAATGCTGATTACACCTTTTTTTTCTTATAACTGCACACCCTCTAAAGTTGGGCCTAGCCCATTTTAAAACAAAACAGATATTACTGCTGGTACTTACATTTGGATAACTGCACACCCCTTTTAGGTTGGGCCCAGTCCACTTTGTACATAATGCTATCCCCCAGTCCACTTTGTACATAATGCTATTTACACCCCCTTATTCATAAATACACTCATATATTCTGGGCCTAGCCCATTTTTGTAATTTAATATGCAGTGCTGATTGCGCCCCCTTTTGTAACTGTATACACCTCTAATTACTAACTGTATTCCCCACTTCTATTCTATCCCTTTGCATTTTCATTTCATTCGTTTGATTACGTATTGCTATGTCAATTATTCGCTTATGTTTATTATTCCGCTCTAGTTTTCTTTAGTAAGCACATATGTTTTGTACATTCCATACTAAGTCTCCGACTTATTTGGTGGTGTATCAATAACATGTGGATAGATTTTGTGAATATCATGTTGGGTCTCTGACTTGTTTGATTTCATGGATTTACCACAAATCTAAAATATTTTCTAAAAAAATAGATAAAAATACTCAAATAAATGATTACTCAATTATCCTTTTTCTCAAAAATTATATTTTACTTGAGATCGCTTCAAGGTCCAATGCCTTAAGCGATTCTCACCTCTTTTTCTTCAAATTTAATATCGTTTCAAGGTCCAACGCCTTAACGACTCTTTTTTACGTCATTAAAATAAATCTTTCACAAAAAAAATCAATCCAACACACAAACCTTTTTTACAAAGAACTACGTAAGTCTGATTTTCTCATTGCACTTTTTTGGGAATTCTTATCATCTTTTTTTCATCGTCGTCCCCGTCGTGGCCAGATAGGTTGCGACAGATGGCGACTCCACTGGGGATTGGTTAGAGAGTTAAGGCATTTAATTGTGTGTGCAATTTTATCTTGACTTTTTCGTTATTTATTTTCCCTTTTTCTTCTTTTCATTGTGTTCCTGTTTGTTATCGTTTCACTCCGCAACCGTTCTTTTCGTTGTTTTGCTTCTATCTCGTTTTCTATTTTTTGTCTCGCTCGTGCTTGTATATATATATCCTTTGCTATGTTGTTACACCTTTGTAGTTAGAAATAAATTGCGTCATTGAATCCTAGGGTAGACGACATGTGCTATACTTGTTGTATCTGCTTTGGAATTTTCTGATAGTTTTGCAGATGGGGTTGGGTAATTCTTAGATTGCTCCGTTCACACACGACACTTATACTTTTTGCGCACACTTTGAGATATTGGGCCCTATAATCGGGTCTGTGTGAGACATAGGGAGTGGAGGTCGATCTGTGGTCATGCTGGGTCTCCGACTCGCTTGATGACAGTGAAACCTCATCTAGAGTTTTCCTCTTTTTGTGGTGCATTGTCGCTAGTAGTCCCCATCGCCGCATTGTCATTACATAAGAGGACGATATCTCTAGAAGCCGGTGAGATTACATGAAGCTACCCTTGGAAGTTGTCACTGAATAGTGAAATTTTAGACCTTTTCTACTAGGTTCCTAAATTAGGGGCACGAAGCAGACTCACCCCACCTTGTTTCCTAAATCACATCATGTGTCTCTTCCTAGAATCATCATGGATATCATTTATGCATTCACCATTTATCATATTCATGCACCACATATGTTATTGCATTTTCATTCATATTCATATAACATTTTGCTTGTCTCAGCAATTATATACATTTGTCCCATGTTCATGTCTTGCATTCTCCTCTGTGTCGTCAAAAGTTGCAATGAAGCGCGAAATCTTACACCGTATTCTTGGTTACATGCGTTTAGTACCATGGTCATGTTCATAAATAAACCATGTCAAGGTTATGCACTCCTTTTTCTTGAAAGTGATTGAAGACCACATGAACATGGTACCCAACACGTTTGATAGCAAGAAGGGGTGATTTTTTCGGGCGTCTTGCGTTAATCTCATAAATACATCTATCATGCATAGCATAAGTATATCCCGCTCATTCATTATATCTTCTTTATGATTGGTTGTTGAAGTATTGACGATCAAAATTTCCATTCCTTGGAACACGGGGTCAAACCAAACGCAGTTTTCTTTTAAGAAAATGTTTCATCAAGTCAAGGTCAAAAGTTTGGAAGTAGCCAACTTGCGAAAACTAGGGCAGTGGATGGATTATGTTTTCATAGCCTCTTTGACTACTGCTTGCACATGGTTGAGTTATTGACTTACATAATTAGGAACCACTGATGTGTCCATGTTTTATTTCCGGTTGTACTTTGACTCTGATAAGATGTAATGAAAAATTGTTTTAATGAAAAATAGAGTTGATTTGACCTTATGTTCTATTGAGCGTTCTATGTAAAATTTGCAATACTTCAACAAGTTATCATTTGCATGCATACATGTTTATTTGTTTTGACGCATTGTTATGCATTGCTCATTACATTCTTTTCTTGAAATCAGAAAAAAAAAAGTAACTATTGTGTTAAGAAATAAAGCTTGCGTTTTACGGCACCCATACCAGATGCGTGCCAAGACTAAGATAATGAGTGACATAGAAGAAGTGCAGGAGCAAATGAAGGCTGATATGGAGGATAGGAAGAAGCAAATGACATCAGTGATGGAAGTAATGATGAGTATGAGGAAAATGATGGAAGACAATGCTGCCACCATTGTTCCTGGCAGTACTGTTGCAGTAAAAGACCTTATTCACCCACCCACTTCCAATCAAGAGAGTTGTCCAGTATCACTTCCAATCAAGAGAGTTGTCCAGTATCATGTGTAGTAGATCAAGGAGTGGAGGCAGCAACAAATGCATATGGGTATCATTACGTCCCGATCCAAAACAAGTCTTCTTTTCCACCATATGGTTTGCCTCCTAATTATACATCACCTTTCGTCGTATACGCTTCTGATGAGAATATCAATAACTCTGCCCTCGTAATTGCTGAGAACCAACAAACCCAACCCCAACCCGACCATACTCATGCCCATGTTCCAGAAGACATGGAAGAAATACATGTAGCTCCCTAAGACCACACTCAGACCGGTTTTGGGGTTTATCCAAGATATGCTAATGAAGGGCATGCTTTTTCTGGTGTCCCTGTGCTAAATGCTCAGGGAGCTCCTTCATCATCAACCATCATCACAACCCTTACATTTGGGGGGAGAGCCTTCTGCTGTAGCCAAGAAGGAAAAATTCGATCATATAGAGGAGAGGTTGAGGGCCATTGACGGAGGAGTAAATCATCGTTTTGTCGACATGTCAAAATTGTGCTTAGTGCCTGATGTGGTCATTCCTCCGAAGTTCAAGTTGCCAGACTTTGATAAATACAAGGGGACCACTTGCCCGAAGAACCACTTGAAGATGTACTGTACGAAGATGGGGGCATATGCGAAGGATGAAAAGCTGCTGATGCATTTCTTTTAGGAAAGTTTGACTGGGGCAGCTATTATTTGGTATACTAATCTGAAACCCTTTTGAGTCCGCTCCTGGAAGGATCTAATGGATACCTTCATTAGGCAGTATGAATACAATTCTTACATGGCTCCAGATAGAATGCAGCTACAAAACATGTGCAAGAGGGATAATGAATCATTCAAAGCATACGCTCAAAGGTGGAGAGACCTGGCAGCTCAAGTACTACCCCCCATGACGGAGAGAGAGATAATAATTATGATAATGGACACATTGCTAGTGTTCTATTATGAGAAGATGGTAGGTTACATGCCTTCAAGTTTTACAGATCTAGTGTTTGCTGGTTAGAGAATTGAAGTAGGTTGGAGGAAAGGAAAATTTAATCATGTTGCTTCTGCGAACGTTAGTAATAGAGGCCACGAGATGAGTGACGAAAGGAATTATGAGGAAGAAGCTCATGCTGTAACTGTTGTTCCCACATGGCCAAACTTTCCACAAGCCCTTTGTAATCCCCTATACCAATATCCTTCCCAGCAATATCACTACTCAGCCAATATCAGCCTTGTCTACTACCCACCACCCTATCAACCAAGAACGTCCAATCAACCACAAAGGCCGCCCCTAAACTGACCACAAAATTCACTTGTTGCACTACCAAGACCTAATGCCAACCAAAACACCAACCAAGAAAGAAATTTCCCAGAAAGGAAGCCAGTAGAATTCACTCCAATCCCAATATCATATGCTGATTTACTTCCATATTTGCTTAGCAATGCAATGGTAGCAATAAACCCAACAAAGATTCCTCAACCTCCATTCCCTCGAGGGTAGAACCCAAATGTGACATGTGCTTATCATGGTGGAGTCTCGGGACATGTCATTGAGCACTGCATGGCATTGAAACATAAGTTGCAAAGTTTGATTGATGCAGGTTGGCTGAAATTTCAGAAAGATAATCCCAATGTGCAAGCTAACCCACTCACAAACCATGAGAGTTCTTCCGTGAGTGTTATAAAGGATCAAGAGACATATGAATTAAAGAGAAAGGAAAGACCTTTTATGGTGAAGAAGACTTTCTTAGGTTGAGCACTGATACTCACAAACATGAATGGTGAAGAGTTGCCTTCGCCTGTGAATTCTGATGTAATCAAGCGATACTATCTGTGATGCATGGGGCAATTTGAAGGTTTTCTTTTGGACGTTTCCAAGGACTTATTAGGATTCTCATGTTTATGCTATTATTGTAAACAACAATTGCAACGTTAAATGTCATCATCTCTCATTTTCCTCACGATTATATCTTTGCATTTATTCATCTTTCACTAGAATATGAATATATGTCGCTGGTTTGCTTGCTCGTGTGGTCTGTGCTCCAGAATTGATCTCCAAGTCTGTCCAATCAGAGATTTGCGTGTTCTACACGTCTGGTAGGGGTGCCAAAAGTAATGAAAAATTGAATAAACATTGATTTACTGTGTTTCAAAGCAAATAATGAATACAGGCATGTATGCGACCTCATCTTGTCTTTCTTAAAAGTTTTGAGAAAAGTGAGAGTCATTTGGTTTAATCTATCAATTGAAAATCTTTTAAATATTTCTCACCCTTGAAAATTCTCTTTCGAGAACCTGCACAACTTCTTTCATTTCTTCTTTTCATTCACTTCTTCCTTTCTTTTCATTTCATCTTACTACAAAGGCATAACAAACGACAACAACAAATACCTTCAAACCCTACACCGGGGCAATGACAGATACCCCACACAGGCTCCAAGCAAACCTGGGGCAGATAAGGACTTCTTACCCAGTAGGTTGAAAGCCTGAAAAGGCAGCCTAGACAAAAGTTAGGGTATGTAAAAAAAAAAAAGGAAAATTGAAAATAAGAAGAAAAAAAAACAAAGAAAATAATCACAAGCGTTTGTTTATTAGAGGTTTTATCCCAAAATCCAAATTGTATAAGTCTCTAGTCAAGATTTGAAATGACACATGGCCATGTTTCTTCATCCCAAACACTAATTTATCCTTTGCTACCCACTCCGAGCCAAAGTATAATTGTTCTCTAAAAAAGAAAAAGAGAGAGAGAATCCCTAAAGTAGGAACCACCGCCAACCAAGCAAGAAAAACGATGCAAGCAACATATGCATGAGGTTTACTAAACGCAAGGTTGGGACCTAAATGATGTTAAAGAAAGCAAATCCTCCAAAGGCGAGCAAAGCAAAAAGAGACAAAAACTCTCCAAATTTCACAAGGAAGGCACAAAAGTGCAATGATTGTCAATGCATAAGACAAATGGAGTTAGGCCCAACCCAAAAAACTTAAATGAATCAAAGCGCTCAAGGTTCTTATTCTATCTAACCCTTAAACACTCTTTGAGCCTCTCTGACCTTTCTTTCATAGCCCTCTTAACCCCTGGCCACGTTACAAGCCCAATAAATCCCATGTGGATCAAGGAATGACTAATTTCGCTTTTCAATTTGGATTCTGGAATGAAACACGCACACGCTGGTGATTATTATTAAAAAAAAAAAAAACAAGGTTCACACTTGAATATTTGTGAAGAAAACTCATTTAGCAAGGAGCTTGTGGAAGATGCCCAAAGGCAATTGAGGTTCATTCAACGTCAGTCACTCACATAGAGTTCCTATGGTTCCTTTCGAATCATAGGGTAGCCTTTGTTGCATAAATCCTTTCGGGATTGGCCCATATCATCAAGCTTCAATGGGATCGATGAACTCATGGCATCCCTCTATGATCTTAAATCAGGAAAGTTTCACTTGGTCATATACCAAAGTGTAAATATCCATTACCGTCCTTCAATGGTTCATGCAGTCAAATCCCAAAGCCTTATATTTCTTTGTTGTGTAGAGCAATCAAAGTTAAAAAAAGGGGACAAACTCTGGAATCGATATTTCAATTGATTGATTAAATGTCAAATGGCTCCACTGCCATCTTCCAAAATTGTCAAGCAATTAGATCAAACAAAACATACACTCTGAGGGATTCTCCGAAGAGATCTACAAAAGACAGGATGAGTTTACATGAATCATCACATCTTTCAGAAGGAAACAGTCAATCTATGTTTTTCAGAAGGAAAAAAGAAAAATACTAGCAAAACATACTGAGAGAGAAAGAATGTTATGAGCATTGCACAATTTAAGTCTCATCTAATCCAGAATGTTGAAGTTCAACATATCTCATTTTCATGACTCACAAATAGTCACATTGCATTTCTGGGTACAAAGCCCACATTCATTGCATTTCAAGGCAAAGCTCGCATTTTCTTTTCATAAATATGCATTCCAAAACTTATATGCATCATATTAGACTTGAAGATCCAATTTGGAATAAGTCATCATTTCAAAGAGTCAACTTCTCGCTTTCTTACAGGTTTGAGCCTCTGGGTACCACTACCTGTTGGCATTCATTTCATAGGACTCAACGTCCTTAGTCATTTACATTTCATAGGACGGGGATAGACTTGATCTATACTTGAGCATGTGCATTGAACATCAATCATTTGATGGATAGAATTATAATGATGCTATCATCTGATATAAAGTACTAAAAGTTCACACATCCACCATGCAATTTTTGGGAGGACAGACTGGGGAATTAATTGGTTATTATAGGATTTTTAACGCAATGAAGGTATGATTATTCAATCGAGTGTCTTCTATCTTGAAATTATTGTGAAAAATAAAAAATCTGGTCATGCTGACCACTTTATTTGGAGGAACGTTTAATATTCTGTATGTGGAAGCAACAAATCTTAGGAAAGAGAGAAAAATAAAAGTGACGTATTTACAATCACAAGACTTCAGTTATAAGTTACTCCTAAACCATATGCCGAGCTATCATTTTATAACCCAATATAAGAAATGGTTATGATCTCAATAACAGCAAAAATAAATGTAACTCATAGACATTAGTCAACTATGACCATGAAGTAGTGGATTTCTCCATAAATTTTATTATAAATTATTATTGAAATAGCATGAATCTCTTTGATCTCATGGTTGA
The DNA here is from genome assembly GCA_007407185.1 of Glycine tomentella. NCBI lineage: Eukaryota > Viridiplantae > Streptophyta > Magnoliopsida > Fabales > Fabaceae > Glycine > Glycine tomentella. The sequence goes on along the minus strand of PYAF01003999.1, from coordinate 1,872,514 downwards.
GTTTGATCAATAACATCTTCCTCCTTCAAATTTAGATGAAACAGGGGATTGTGAGCTTGTGGGTGAAAGTGAAACTGAAAGCAACTTTATCTCAATGCGGTTTCCTCCTTTGGTTTGAAAAATACTTTTCTTAAAGTAACATAATTCACCCTTTATTGTGTATAATTGAACTTTCAAATTTGTCATACTCAACTATAATTAACTTTTCACTTTTTGGATGTAACATGGCTCTAAATTAGATCTTTCATGTAGACAAAATAAAACTTAGAATTCAACTTATATACAAATTTGATGTACAAAATCTATATTGAGCAGCCGAGACCAAACTTGTAACTACATAGCTGTGTTGACGCAATTTTTTCTATACAAGCTATTTACATGAAAACAGCGGGGGAGGGAAGCCAAAATATACACTACATAGCTGTGTCTACAGTACTACACAGAGCTGTATATCAGTTCTTCTATCTTCAGGTTGACTTAATCCTGTCCAAGTTATAAATTTTCTGCAACATTAATATTCATAAGGTAAGATGACAGGAAATTGAATGAGCATGATGGATTGATGTTGTGTTAGGAAGCATGAAATTAAGCTTACAAGAATACAATGAACATCCTCAAGAAATGGCACAAGCAAGGAAACCAAGATCTGCATTTTCTCCTTTAGGGTTTCACAGTTTTCATCTTTTTCCTTGAGAAGATCCATGAAAGTTTTACTATCTGGCAGAAGTTTTTTAGCCACCTGAAGTACTATTTCTGTTAGTTCAGCAAGAACTAATTGCACAATTTTGGCCACTATGCTAAACTAGGCAAACTTTATTTAAAACACAGGATTTCATGAGGTAAAAAAGTTAATAAATAAATTGCCCTGGACCAGACAAGATGAGGTGAAAGTGAAAGTGAAACATATAGTTAGCCTGTAAAATCCATCAAAAGCATAAAATTGATTGAACAAATGGTTATTACTCTGAAAGCCGCTGACGAAATCCATCCATGCCATGGTGACAAGGTTGCATCATAACATTCTTGAACTATTTGCTCCAAATCCTTTTTAGGATCGTTTTCTAGTGATTGTAACAATGCTGAGGAGAAATCCAGGGACCTGCAGAGTGGCACATCTGTATTTATTAAGCAACTTACACATAGGAGAAGTATACACTACACAAGGAAAGATAATTTCTGCTGTTTTCTTTTAATCTGAGTAACAGCTGTTAGCCTGTTTTTTCTCAACAATTTTTAGAGCTGACAATGATGATACATCCTAAACCTACGTGTGAGGGAATAACAAAGTAGGAAAAGAAAACAACAATATAATATATGTTTACCTAGTGAGCCAAAGAAAGGCTTTACTACAACTAGACCTCTTCCTTGCTTTGCCTTTGCTAGCTTCTGATTTCAATATTTCAACCAAATTTGAATTCATCGAGGGATTCAACTCATGCATCACTTCCAACCTCTGCAGTGACACAGAACTTAAAAGCATAAGCCAATAATTGGTAGATAACTGTTTGATCAATTAACATTTGCCGATAAAAAAAAAAAAAAGAAAAAAAGATCAATGTACAATTATATGTTAACTGAAAAACTAGCAGTCAATACACCTTAAACAAATAGACAAGAAACACAAAAATGTAGAAGATCCCAAAAATTATCATGCAGAGATAGTTTCCCTTCCAGTAAATTGAACTGAATCAAAGAGTTTAAAATTTAATCTGTATGTACCTTAATATTCTGGGAAACGTCTTGTCTCAAAACAGCCATGGTTGGTCCTATCTTATCTGCAAGAGAGCATCAATCAAGCATCATGACAATGTGTTGGGTGTTACATCACATTCATGTTTTCAAATAAAAACAAAGTGAGCAAACTCACCAAGAACTTGCAGAACCAAGTAACATAGAGATAGGAAAGGCTTTGTGGGGATATGTGCAATTTCATGATTTCCTTCAGGTTTGACTATAACCAGCATAGACAACTCTTCAATTGCAGAATTTATCTCTGATCTCTTCTCCATATCTCTGCTCCTCTTCATTTCCCTTAACATTACCTTCCCTCCCTCTCCCTCTTCCACTTCTCTTATATAGAAACATATATGTTATGTTATGTATATAGCTTCCAATACCACCCACTGGGCTTCTATAAATACCTCTAGCTAGCTTGAAACCTTGAACTTCCAACTGTAACTAATTGTTTCAATTATATATTATACTTGCTCCCAGATAGATATAGATAGAAAGAGAAATTTACAAAATTTTGATCCAGTGGTTCAACCAAGGAGTGAATCTTGCTTTGCCCACCGTGCCAATTATTTAATTGTTCTTCACATCTGGTAAAACAGCTAGTTTGGCCTCAACTCTTTTATTTTTTCTATTGATTTGTTAATTGTTATAATATTCTTGTGCTATCAGTTTCCCCTGTAAGTCATTGATGGTGACTTTTTATTTGACCTTGTAGTTATCATCAATCCCTCCCTTACCTTATGTTAATAAAACATTATCCGAATAAATCAAATTTATGTAGGTCCCATGGCTGAAATTGACAAGGCCAATGATTCTAGCCGTTTATTTGGAGCTGGCATTAACTGGTTGTTGTTACTGCTACTTAGAATTTATACATTTTAGTGTTAAATATTGGGCCTTGCGTCAGGACTGACAATAGTAGGATATGCTTTGACAATTGGAGGAGAATGTACTACTCCTTAGGCCCGTGGCATATGATGATTGATGAACAGAAAAAAAATAAAAATAGATAGTTCATTACAAGGACGAATCAAGTTTGTTTGAGTTAAAATAAATTATTATAGCAGTATGTGAACAAGTTAATTTTTAGAGATTTTTTTTCAGATTCTATTCCACTATAACTTTTCAACCAATAAGAGATTCATCTGAGTAGCAATGTAGTCAAGTCCCTTAAACAATTAGTCAGGTTCAAATATTTATTATATGGGGAAAAAAAACTTAGTCGGAAGAAAGTAAATTCACCAATGAGTGTCAACAGATCTCCTTAAAAAAATTAATCTCGGTGAATGATGGAAAACAATCACATGCTCACAAAAAAAAACTTCTTAAATTAGTGTAACATTTTGTTAAAAGAAAAAACATTCAATCATGTTAATATATTATAAAAATATAATGATACCCAAACGTTGATTCCATATCGTTTGTGTTTAGTACAATTTCTTTTATCGAAACAAAAGTCCCAAAAGAAGTTGTTCTTAAACTACCAAAATAACCATATATGGTCATGCATCATGCTAACATCTAATTGGTGTAGCCATCCTTTCGTGAAAAAATGGTACAAAGCTTTTGTAATATTTTATTATTATCATTATTATGTCATAAGTGTAAAGTACAGTTTTATTTATTAATTTTTTAATAATTAATTTTGACTTATTAGTTTTTTTTTAATAAAGTTTTTCCTTTTTTCAGAAAATGAATTTAGATCTAACTCAACTTCAGAAATTAACTCATGAGATGAGGATTACCTTCATTTATATACTCTATTTTGATATTATTTCTAACCAATATGAGAGATCTGGGGTTTGAGTTTTTGTTTTTTCAACTCTTCATGTCCAACACTTTTAGGTTTAGTGCATAGATAACATGGTGAATGACCCTTTTAATAGATCTAAGATAGACTTTGATATTATCTTAGAATGTAAATTTAGGTCTAATTTAACATCAAAAAATTGCTTAGATAATGATAATTATTCTCACTTATATACTCTATATTTTAACACTATTTATATAAAACTCAATTTTTTTTCAATATCTTCTAATCATTTTTTTTATCAAAAAATTCAAATTGTAAACCTTACTTAAAAAATTTAAGCTCAATTTCATTCATACCAACAATGTGTTGGTTGCTTTCACACTATTAGTAGCTCTGAAAATATAAATCCCATCCAACAGATCAATTTTTTACAATCGCCGGCGCCAAAATCCATTTAGGTTAGCAAACATTTTTTTTCTTCTATTGGAAGTTATTATTCATGTTTTGCAACTTGTCCAGCAACCACACGACAAATATTTCATTATACTTCCCTGTCCTTAGGACTGAGTTTGCTTATTGTTGGTTCACCCATAAATTTTAAGACGGGGTATCCAAATAAATTTTATGAGGAATTGGCATTAGTAATTATTCACTTGCTGGATTTGAATTCGTCTAGTTGAGCTATTTGTTCGTTAGTGGATATGGTTCTTCATTTTTCAAAAGTTTACACTTACATCAATAATTATGAAATACTAAAGATTTTTTTACACTGTTAATGAATGAACTACAAATATAGATTATTAGAAAAATACACAAGAATCTTTACACAGTTAAATAACTAAATATCAATTTAGAGTTTAGATATAACTGTTGAAGTAATTATTTCTATATATATATATATATATATATATATACTATCGATACATTTTAAATAAATTTATTTAGAAGCAGTCACAACAAGTTAAAAAGTTTAAAATCAATAGACAAAAGATACAAAATTTATGGGGTGTCTATATATTTTTTTCACTTTTAAATAGAGTTTAATTTTTATGCACCATTAACAATGTAATATTTTTACATTATCAACCAATTATAAATTACTTATGTATGATTTTAAATAATTATTATAATAACTAATATAATAATTTATAATTAAATAATGGTATAAAAATGACACTATAAATCTATTTATTATTTGTTTAAAATTTAAATGGAAGCATGGTAATTGGATAGGTTTTGAAATTGTTGTAAGACCCAGGACCCAACAATGACATTCAAAGAGTATGTTTGGAGTTTTGATAAGAGTGTTTCAAAAATATGTTTGAAAGTAAAATTAATTTGAAAGTCATATTTAGAGCATATTTGTTTTTCAGTTGTAATTTGTAAATGTAACTTACACAAATTTCAATGAATAATACGCAAAATAACAAATTTGTTTCTTTTACGTTTTGTGTTGAAATGATACAAATTCCGTTAGAAATACCTACGTAAACATGCACTTGATTACTTCCCAAATATACGTTTGAAAATAAAATTTATTCTAAAAACTAAAATTTGAAAAAACAAAACTTAAAATACTTTTACAAATTCAATTTATAAACTTAAGTTTAAGTTTAACTTAAATTTACAAATTTTAATCCAAAACATACACTGAAAAATTAAATCAGGTTAGACAGACAAATGGAAATATGTTAATGTGCTGAAAGAACATAATTACATTTCTTGTGTGCCTTTTTATTAAAGTCGTTCGTCATCCATGACGGAAAACGTTAGAAAGAACATAACTTGCTGAAATTTTGATATTAATTAACAATTACGTATGGGCTATTCATCTATAATAGAAAATATAATTCTATATATATGTATAATATATGGATATGGACTTCAGAAAATATATTATGTAGATATGGATATGGAAGTGTGAACGAGTTAGATTCTTTTGGAAGCTGCTTAATTATATTTTACTGATTTATTTAATTAACACTCGGTACTGTTCACTGGAAGATGACACTAGTTTCAGTTTGAATTTTAAATTAAGAAAATAACATTAATTGTTTAATACAAACTAATGTTTAAGGACCACAATCCAATCATCGCAATAACTATTTGAGAATGTTTACTTTCCCCATGTTATTACAAGTAGTAATTGATCACTCGAACTATTTTGAAATTAATTTGAGATTTGATCCAATAGTTTTGAAATTAATCACTCCACAAGTTAAAAGTTGTTTATATTTGAAATTTTTAAATTCGATTAAAACAAATTGTCTCACTCAATGAGAGATTACAATTTACATGTATAAAAATAAAAAATTAATTTAATCAACATAAATTTATTTCAAAGATAGCGAAAATTATATAAAAGTATTAAAACATATATATACATTAAAAAAATTAATTTTAAAACGTTGTAACTATTTTAGTTAATAAAAATCAAGTTTAAAGATGACTTACAAATAATTTATTATATAATATTAATTGAAGAAACTTAAGTATTTTTTTATCAGTTTTTTTTCATTAAAAACTTGTTAAATTATAAAAAAATTAAGTATTAATTACAAAAGATACTTTCTTAAAAAATTATATACTTTAGAAGCTAAAGTACGATTTATTTAAAATAAATTAAAAGGGATTTCATAAATGAGTTTAGCTAACATGTGCATGCATGTATATGTTATGAGTTTTATTACACTCATTATTTAATAATTTTCTTATTTTTGTCTTCATTTTAAAAACTAATTTGACATTTTTTAATTTAAGAAATAAATTATCCTTTTCATCATTTCCCCCATTATCTCTCCTATTATCTTCATTCTTTTTTTAAAAAAAATCTTTTATTGTCACTATTGTCTTTGTTTCTACCATTATCACAATGATCACTATCATTATCCTCACCTTTACCGTTGGTAATTGTGTGCATATGTTCTTTTGAATTATAAATAACACAACAATTATTTAATTTTCTTGAAATTTTGCTTTAGTTTAGCCTCAATCTAGTTGGGAAATAGAGTTCTACTAGAATCTTAGACTTTAAATAAAAATTTAACCTTTTCTACTAGTTTCTACTCTTTTGTCAAGACTTTTTAGGGCACCAAATGCAGTTGTCATCCGTGAGGTCTCACCCAGTGAATTCCACTTGCCCAACTAACCCAAGTGTGTAGACAAGGTCACATGGTTGTTCAAGAGTGGAAAGGAAGTGTCAAGTCATCTGAAGGACTCGTCCAACGAGTGCAAACTCGACCAGCTAGTCAAATCACATCTAAAGTATCTCTTGGAATTCTGAAGAACTCGTCCAGTGCGTGAGTTCGCCCAGCGTGTGAGGTTCGCCCAGCGAGTTGATCGCACCTTGAAGTGACAAGACTAGGGCTTTGGGCCTAATATAAAAGGACATTCCCTTGGGATTAAGGAGAATCATCCTAGGGCACAATGAAAATACGAAAATACAAAGCTTAGGCTAGTTTTGATTTTGGAATCATTTCCTTTTTCCTCTACTTTGTGTTTTCTTCTCTTGTAAGACTTCTCTAGACAATGAGAGGTTAGTCCACCCATTGTTGGGGATTTGGTGCACTAGAAACTCTTAATGTAATTAATGTTCATTTTCAGTATTATTGCTTATTTTCTGTTATTATTGTTTTGTTTATGATTTGATTATACATATGCATGTTTTATAGAGTGAAAGTCATTGGAAAATGTACTAAGAACTTAAAGAAGCTTCTAATAAAATGCATGTCTAGGGATAGAATGTGGTTTATTAGCCTTGCTTTAATCCTTGTTGTGATCCATGTCATTTCATTTAACTTGCTAAGAGAATAGGAATTAAGTGAAGTGATCTAGGTTGTTTTATTAGAGGAATCTTGGTTAGGGTAGTTTTGTAAATCAAGGTAACACTGGACTGGATATTGAGTAAAGAAATATCATTAAAATTACATCAAGAATGGTTTAGTAAGTCCAAACACCCAACAAATTCATATTTCTGAATACATTTCCTTCTTGCACTCTAAGTGTTTGTGTTTTTGTTTCAGTAGTTGTGCCTTGTTCTACTTGTCTCTATTGTCCCCTGTTTTTATGATACCTTTAAGTTACATTATAGAATTAAAAATCAGTTCAAATATTCATCTATATTGCTTAGAATCTAGATTACACAAGCTATTTTTGCACGCATGAAGTCCATGTGGACACCACACTTGGTCTTATCGTAGTTTACTACTTGCATGATTTGGTTCGCTTGCCAATCGGTTAATAGCCATCACCACCTTCATAAACATCATTACCACTACCATCGCTATTATCAATTGACAATTGACATCACTACTACCAGTTTCATTGTCATTGTCGCCATGAATCATGATGGCCTTTATCATCACTATCATTAACACTTGAATTATAATTATTGTCGTTGCCTCTCTTCTATTGCAGTTGTCATCACCATCGTTGTTTGACAACACTGACAAAAATGATGAAACAACGACTATAGTGGTAATGGAGAGAAAGACAACAATGATGGTAAACAACCATGTCAATAATGGTGATAAAGGATGAGTTTTTTTTTATTTATAAATAAAAGATAACAAAGAGTAATAATTAGGAAAGAAAAGATGGTGAAATATATATTTTTTCAACGATAGTGGAATGGCAACATAGTGAGAGTGTTGGTGGAATAGAAAATATTAATATGGAGGTGGTGATGATAACAGTGACAAACATAAGACTTTTTTTTAAAAAAAATAGAGAAGATAATAAAAGAAATAATTGGAGAGGAAATATTATGAAAGAAACTATTTGTTTTTTAATTAAAAAGATGAAATTAATTTTTAAAATTAAGACAAAAATAATAAAAAATTAAACTAACAAGTGTAGTAAAATTCCTAACGTCAAACTGATGTTTGCTTTTTAGAAAAATATATCGTCTTCCATCGATCTAACTAAAATCAGGTTAGTGCTAAATAATGAAAGCTTTCTTCCATTGTTTGTTTACAAACAAAAGCAATAGTCTCTCCGCCCAATTGAGTTTACAAATTTATTAGCATTTTCAGTATGAGTTCCAAAATCCAAACTGTGGTCCTGTCTTCCTTTATTGGTAAATAGAAGGAAACCAACCTCGTATCTTATTGACTAATTATATGTTCTTTCCCCCTAGGCGTAAATAATGCGGTTCTTGTGTCTGTTTCATTTGTAACTTATAAGTTAACTAAAGAAGTTTATAAGTTGTTCAAAAACTTTATCAAACACATTTTTCTTAATTTTTGCTTTTCTTTTACTGTACAAGATTTTTAATTTTTTCTTATTGTTAGAACAAAACTTTTTAAATAATATCAATTAATACCACCACCGTGAATCAAATGACAAGAGGTTATTTAAGCTTAATAAATGCCTTAAATTCAAGTCTAGAGTATAAGTTGCACTAACAGATAGCTGTTAAAGAATATACCTATGGTTTGTATAAAATAATAATACATCATTTAATTATATATGTTGTCATATTATAATTAAATACTCACATGTCGTTAGTAAAATTGAGGTCAAATTTTTTAAGCATAATCTTAAATTTGATTATTGTGAATAAAAAATGATTAAAATGAAAATTTTTATTAAAAATAGTCAGTCAATTTTTTTGAAAAAAATAATAAACATAATTAATAAATACTCATAACAATACAATGGTAATAAAAAATATATTATAATTAAATATTACAAAATTTGCATTAATAATTATTAAAATGAAAATATAATTTATATTTTTATGGACGTCAAAATATCTTTTTTATTCAAATATGAAACTCAATTTTTAGGTCCAGAAAAAAAAAAGACAGTCGAAAGAATTTAAACTAGGAAAGTCCGATAATTAAAGAGTAAATAATAATTTATTTTATGAGTTTAATATTTATACATTAATAATATAAAATATTTTAAGATAAATGTTTTAAAAGATAAAAAACTTTTATTTGGATCAAAGTAATTGGGTTTTAATGTGTGGGCCACGTTACATCATAGGCCGAGTAAGAGTCGTTACTAGGACCAGCGCAACCCAAAAGTGTGGAAAAACGAAGACCAGAAAAGAAACAGAGTGATTGAAGAAGAGGATGATGGGGAATTGAGGTTGTGGTGAATGTTGAAGTTGGAGTAACCCAACAATGGCATTGAGACTGAGACTCAAAGTGTCTTCAATTGGGTCACCTTTTCATCAGTTAGGTTCTTCTGCAACTGCTGCCTTCTCATTCTCCCAACCATGCTCTGTTTCCAAACTTGCTTTTCATGCACCACGCTTGCAACTCAACAAAAATTCACACCCAATAAGGCTCCTTGTTCGGGCTGGTAGAACTGAGTCCAAAGGTGTTACCTTGGGCTTCAGGGCCCCACAATTTCAGGTTTTTACCTTCCCCATTCCAACTTCTATTTTTTTGGTTAATATTTTCTTTGAAACATGGAATAATTACATTATTTATTTGGATGAATTGAAATTGAATTAGCTTCCAGAGCCTCTTACTGGGAAGGTTTGGACATTGGAAGATTTTGAAGCATATCCAGCTCTATTGGTAGGATGCCACTTACTCTTCATGCAAGTTTTGTATTACTGTTCATGCAATAATTCATTAAAGTAGTTATTGCAGAATACCAGCTACCAGCTAGTAAGTAATTTCCTGTCTGCGTAATTATGAGATTCTTATCTCTTCGTTCATGTAAGCTATTTAGTTCCAGTTGCATAAGCGGCAAAAATTGAGGGAAACCATTTTGTGGTTAACTGTTCTGGTGGTTCTTCCTTATGGATTATGATGCATAAAACATGAGTCTTTTGAACTGGAAATTCTAAATTAAAACCTTTCTCTACTTGCTAATTTAGTGACAATGTGATATTTTCCCCTGCTTGGTTTTGAAAATGCCTGTTTCTCCTCTTTTTTGTGGTCTTGCAGGTTATGTTTATATGTAACCACTGTCCATTCGTTAAGCACCTGAAAAAAGACATTGTAAAGCTTACAAAATTCTATATGGAGGTAGTCAAATCAATTACCCGGGAAGAAATATTTTTCCTTCTTCAGTAGCAGGTTGGACTTGCACTTGAACAAGTAAAATCTGTTATAAGAATATTCTTTCCTCTTTCTACAGAAAGGACTTGCCGTCATTGCCATATCGTCAAATTCCGTAGCCACACACCCCCAGGTTCTAGTAACTTCATATCCTGGAATAATGCTGCATTTAAAGTATTGAGTAATTTGTGCAAGTTGGAATTGTGCCTCACAGGATGGTCCAGAATTCATGGCAGAAGATGCTAAACTGTTTGCCTATCCTTTTCCATACCTATATGATGAGGTATGCTTTAGTAAATCATAAATTCATAATCTGTTTAATTTATTCACGTGCTTCATTCTATGTGCAGATGCCTATGCAGCTCTGTTATGCCTATCTAATTGTATATTATTATCTGATCAGTGATCAACATCATCCTTTTTATGGTCAATTGGTTATACTTTTACATCCTTCAGTAGCATTGTCTGGGTCAAACTCCTTTAGTATACAGTTAGATTGCATGATCTTTTTGCATGTACTGTGGGGGGTCAATTTCATGTTGATACTGGTATGATGAGGCTACTGTAATAGTGTAATATACTACTGAAAACCATGATCAACAGAGTTTTCCAAACTCTATCATCAAAACTCCAAATCCATAAGAATCATGGAAGAAGCAGGTCAATCTGAGTTGTTTCTCCTTACTAAAACATGTATCCATATAGAGGTGGGGAGCTGTAGGTTTTGACTCTTTAGGTGGCAACCAAATGTTGTTTTTATTGAATTATTTAATTGACAAACTAATGTGTCTATTTTTATGATGTGAATAACTGAATATCACAATTAACATTTTTATCCTAAAACTGGAAGCTCTTTTCTGATAGCAATGACTCAAACTGAACTGAATCTTTGCTGTGGAGGACATTTTGGCTCCTGGAATTAATTGAAAGCAACCAACTTAGAAGAGCTGATGTTATCTTTGTCTGTAATTGGGTATAACACTGATATTTGATGGATTGTATTTTGATGCAGTCACAGGATGTTGCACAAGATTTTGGAGCAGTTTGTACTCCAGAATTTTACCTTTTCAAAAAGGTAATTGCAACCAATGTCCAGTACTGTTCATTGTATTGCACGTTGATCAGCATGACTTTAATTTGGGGTTAAATTAAGACCTCAAATGTCGATGTATATCATATATCTATCAATTAATCATTTGGTATCAGGATGGTCGAAGGCCCTTTGAGCTGGTTTATCATGGTCAATTTGATGATTCACGTCCAAGTAATAATGTACCCGTCACTGGAAGGTTGGTTTCTTATATTGAATTAGCATTGAACATAATTGACCATTTTAAATGTCTTGACAGTAGTAACCACTAACCAACTAACTATTTGATTTTCTATATAAAGAGACTTGAGCTTGGCAATAGATCGTGTTCTTAGTGGCCAACCTGTACCATCAGAGCAAAAACCTAGGTACTTTATATTCTTCTCCTTTAATTGTTTGATAATCTTTTAAGTTTGGGTCTCTGTTACTTTCACTTGCTTAAGGTCATTGTTTTTCTATTTGCATGAAGTGTTGGATGCAGCATAAAGTGGCACCCAGGGAAGAAGTTTTGATTGATAAAGTGTAATTATCTTTTTCATCAAAAGACATTAATCAGTGAGTTAAAGTTTCTTTTTCAGGTTTGCTATGTTTTATATCATGTCACTAACCATATTAGGATGTTACACCCTATCCATTCAGTGTTCCTGTTCACCTAGAATTTCCGTAAGTGTGACTTGCAAGGAAATGGTGTCATTTGTGGTTCTTATAGTTACTGTGTATTTCACATAAGTAATAAGTTGCATACTATAGTACGCGCTGATGAATAGTATATTGTAATTGTAATAACAAGGGAGTTTGTTTTGCAATCCTCCTAGAAATACAATGTTTATTATATTTTATTATTTGATAAACTATTTATGATATTTTCTATTACGTGGGATTTGATATTTTGTTATTTACATATCCTTTAAGATAATGTTAGTTTTTTAATTCCATGCCCAGAGTTGCAAATAAAAGTATGCATTTAATTAAATATACTGACAATGTATTTTATTTTATTTACTTCGTCATCTGATTATACATAATAATGATAAAATTATTAATTTTTATAATAATTATTTTAAAAAATATACTTAGGATAATTTTTAATTAATTGACAATATACAAATCTTTACATAATTAATATATGAAAGAAAAAAACTATTAATATATTCATTCAATAAAAGATTAAATTACACTCACATCTTCTCGAATATTTGTCGCCTCTTTTTTAGACGCATCTGAAAAATCATCATGGGTTATCCGTGTGAATCGTCTCATAATTGATACTTTCCACGTTCCCAGATTGCTAAACACCAATATAACATCATTAACCTGGTCAGAGGTCCAGCTCTTTGAATGTAAATGGCCTAATCACTTTAGGTGGCGAAACAAGTAAACGAAGTAACTTGAAAGTTTAAAGTACGAAGCCATGGACCCCAAAAAAGTATCAAGATATTTTGCTCGATCTGTTCATTTTAGAATAATTTACTTGTATTATCGTTGTCCACTAATCCTTGGTTCCACTTTTTTTTTTTTTTTTTTTTTTTTTTTTTTTTTTTTTTTTTTTTTTTTTTTTTTTTTATAGTTTTTATTGATCCAGCGTTCTCTAGTTGTCGCCTTTACCTGAAAAACCTTCTTTACCTGTAATTTAAATTTGTGCCGTTATTACTTAGTCTTTTCAATTGTGATTGAATTTTTAGGTATAATTTGAATAGCCTTCATAGTAAACAAATGAAGTCTTGGCTTCTACTTGTTTTTATTGACTTCCCTCAGGAATTCACTGGACCCAGATATAAGAAGACCAGAGAAGCTATGGTAATTCAGTAAGGCATTCAAAAATAATTACTTGACATTTAATTTTGGATAAATAGTAGTTGAAAGTGTGAGGCGCGGAAAGTTGGTATTTAAAAGATAAAAAATTCAAATTTAATTTTTCAAATTTATAATTTAATGTCAAATTAATTCTTAAAAATATAACTTATTGTAAACTAATTCTTAAACATCATAATTTAATGACAAAATGGTATCGCAAATTTAATGATAGATCTTATTTGTTATACTTTTATCATATTCAAAGATTAAATTTGTATTTTTCATTTTTCAGAGATTAATTTATCACTATATCACACTTTTAAAGATGAATTTGATTATTTATTCTTTTAATTTTCTTACCTTCTTTACCTCAGTGGAAGAGAGGAAAATCTCTTTCACCTGCCATAACTTTTTTTTTCTTTCTTCCTATGAATCTCCTATTTCCACCCGATGAATACTATTGCTCAATCGTGAAACAGACATCTCTCTCCACTTATAATGTGTAGGGACAGGTGTATAATAGGGTGAAAAAAAAACTGATATAATTCAAACCACATATATAGAACTAAAATGTTTCTTTTGAAAGCAGTTTTAGTACCTTGAATTTGTTACTAACATGTTCTTTCACGCATTTGTACACCCTAATTAGATGATAAAATAAAATTATAGTTTTTAGAAATAACCCAATTTCAGTATTTAGCTGTTCTTTCACGCAGTGACACAGGAGTCCCACACAATGATGATGTCCAGCCGCCATTGAAGACCAGCAGCCCTTGGAGCCATCATTGATGACCAGCCAGCCACCATTGATGACTTTCAGCTATGCACCACCTACCATGCAGCCATCCTTGACAATTGTTTTCCCCATTCACACCATAATGCATTCTATAAATAGAGGTGCAAACCTCAGTTGTAATCATCAACGAAAAACACCAGAACACCAAGAGTGAATTCCTCCAAGTAGTGAGAATTCCTAGTGAGTGTGGTGTGGGTTTGAGAGTTTGTTTTGTTTGAGT
>PYAF01003999.1:1824311-1848383 GCA_007407185.1 Glycine tomentella | reverse complement strand
AATTAAAATTTTATAAATAGAAGACCAAAATTAAGATTTTTTAAAAAATAGATGAACCAAATGTTTTTATTTTAAAATAGAGGAACCAAAATTACGGATTGACCAAAATAAAAGACCAAAATTACATTTAAACCTTAAATTTTATTATCTATTGAATTAAGAAATCTGATTAGGTATAAAGTCTATAAATTTCATATAATTTAAAAAATCATTTAATACTTTCAATTAATTTTATTTTAGTTTGTCATATCCTTTTTAGAATATAAATAAATTTCAGCTGTAATGTTACATATCCATAAATATTTATTTATATAAACTTTAACACATAGTTATCAAAATAATATCGGTTGAAAATTAAGTTAAATAAGTGTAAGTGTTACTCTTCCAATGAGGATATCCCTTTGCTATATACTACTATATAAGGGTACTAGCAGAAAGTCAGAAACTGCTTATACACATGTGAATGACATGACATCAGTTCTATTTTCGATTCTTCTCCTATCCTTTTAGGTGCAAATTACAGGAGTTGCTGCGAATTTCCCAAGTCATCATAATGATGGTGCATCTAATTTGGCATAAGAATCCAAGCATTGAGATGGCCTAAGCAGCACCTAATTAAAAAATGATGAACACATAAGTAAAAAGTGATAGAAGCCACATAGCTACTACCTTTTCTGTTATATATGCATGGTGAGGTCTCAAAATCATCTTGTACTTGATAAAGTTGTTCCTTATCATGAAAGTCAGCCGACGACCTTTCTAAGGGAAAAAAAATAGGTGCATTGTATGTATGCCTTTCTTCTAACACAAACATTTTTCTCATTCCAACTAATAGTGATGTAAAGACAATTATTCCTTTAATAATAGCCTATGCTAGCTAGTAATCAGATCAATTTTTCATTAAAATGAAAATTGTACACCTCATTTAATTAATTGTATTATTTTGGATTTTTGGTCCATACAAATCCCATGGTGGGGTGTGGCTAGACTCTAAGAGGTATGTGGTGTGGGTCAGGGATTGTGATTGGCTATAAGAAGGGTTGAGATAATCAGTATCAATACTAAATTATTATAGGTGACCTTGATTTTACTGTGTGTGATATATATATTGGGAAATAATTGTGGGAAAACTGCAAAGGGAACTTTAATGTGAAGAAAGCAGACATAGAGAAAAAATTGAGATAGAAAATGATATTTGAGTAGCATAGAACTTAAGGAGATGTTGAGTGATTTGGGGATGAAAACAAGTTGGGTATTTGTTTAGGGATCATGTGGGCCATAGGGTTAGGATAAGTTGGGGATTTGGAAGGTGGGGACAAGTGATTCCCTAACCACAACTAGATGTTAGTGACTAATTTTTACAATCATTATTTCTGTTTTGCAATTAGTCCTTCTACAGTTATACCCCTTCGTTTTTTTTCTACCTGTCAGAAAAAACTATTGACTTTTCTTTTATATTATAAACTACTTCAATGTTCCCCCTTCATTTTTACGTTCTTTTATACAAGCTACTTTACAGACTAATTTAATGTATCTTTTTATTAGTTTTGATTAATTTATTGAATTAAATATTTATTTTCAATTTTGTAAAATTATTGTACTTTGATTGTTATCAAAATCAATAACACTTTTAACTCAAATTAATTGAAATCGGTAATACATGAACCCATTGATAGATATAAGGAGATTGAAAAAAAAAAAGAAAAAAAAGTGAAAGGGAAAGGGAGAAAAGAAAGGAGAGGAGAAATAAGATAAAAAAAATAAAATAAGATAAAAAAATAAGAGTAAAAGAAAAGGGACAAAGGAAGAGAAAAATGACAAGACCATTTGGAATATAAAGATAATAACTGATCTAATCATCTATCAAGTTTATAATTTTTCTACATTCTATCTTAAGACATACGGTCCTCCAATTTATATCACATTCCATTAAGTTTTATTTTACTACCTTTTCTAAGGTAAGTTACGATTTATTTCTACCTCTTTTTGTATCGAGTTCTTAATAACAAATTTTTATTATTACGAGAACATCTAAGGGTTGTCTCATTACTTATCCAAACTACTTCAATATATATTTCTCATCTTTTAAAAAATAGAAAAATAACTGTAAAAATTTGAAATATCAAGAAAAACATGAAATTGTAAAATGAAAGTTAAATAAATACATGATTAACGTACTTATAATTTAAATGTTTTTTTAAAATAAAATATAAAAAATGACACGTGACAATGTCAATAAAAGAAATATATAATACGACACCTTTAAGGACAGTACAGATATATAATAATTAATGTGTGTGTGTGGATGGGGCAATTTTTTTAAATGAGCAACAAACGAATAATACAATAATATCCATTATCCCACCATGCATGTGTGTGTCTTGCTCTGCGCATATGGGTCATACGTACAGAAACGTTTTGTCTGTAGCATTTGAACTAATTAAGTTTTACTTCCCCAGAAATCAATCAATAGAAGAAGCAAGCGAGCGAGAATACCTTCATTAAATCGAGGATGGAAAATAGGAAAGCAAACATTCTTGTGACATGATAATTTATGATTGAGGGTCCCTTGTTTGTCGTTGCATTATCTGGCACACCAATAATAGTGTGCCCTTTGATTTAGCTCTAGCAAGTTGTTTGACGTATATAATCTTCCAATCACAAATGTTAAGATTACATACATTTTATTCGTTTATGTATGTCGGAATACATCCATTTACTAGTACATATGCCTCTAAAGTTGTCAAAATCACTAGGTAAATCATGTCAATCTACTCAAATGATAGGTTGTTTTACAATACTAGCATCGGTTCCCGTGTAATGCTCATTTTTGAAGGAAAAAAAACACAAACAAAAAAAAAAACAATTGAGTAAATAAAAAAAATTGAAAACTGTCTGACCGTTTCATGACGATGGCCGGATAGTTTTTATATAACAACTATTGATGACATGAAATGTAGAGTAACTTTTGTGATTAAGGTACCATTTGATTTAGTGGTTTCCCTCGTTTACCCATGATGTAATGTCGTTATCTTCTTCTATTGAATGAATTAACTAGTTTTATGGTAAAAAAAGAAGTTACTATTTGATTTAATGGAATGAAAGAAATATGAAAGTGAAAAAAGATGAAAAGAAACTAAATTAAATTGTAAATGTATGAGACTTATATCAATTTTTAAAACTTTGATCTCAAATTTATTCAAGAGAAATTAAACCAAACATTAATCTATTTTTTCTTTGAAAGGCACTACCTAAGCTACTTAACTTGAGTTGACCTGTAAGTTAAGTGGAATCTCTTAATTTAAATTCTGATTTTGATCTATAAGTTAAGTGGAATCTCTGAATTAAAATTCTTATTTTTTTATCGTGTTAATTTTCAAATTATATATGGATTTTTCTTGCATGTTGTAACTTAAGTTCCAATTTTTAAGAACGAGATTTTCTAGGTATCACAATGGTATAATTTAGTTACTTTATTAGTTTTTCAATAGATGATAACATATTAATGATGTGTTTGTTATTGTGTTATGTGTGACCCATATATGACATATGACTAAATTATATTTTTGTTTCCTCAGGTGTGTTGTAACCATGAAGACCCAATTTACACAATGAAAATCTAACAAATCAAAATCACACAATTTCAATACTAAAGACACTAAAAGTGCAACCAAGTATATATAAAACTATATTACGTATGCATGAAAAAGAATTAGTAGAAAATTAATTCCACCAAATCATAAATATTCTTTAAACTGAATCTTCTGTGCGGAGGATATTTATGACTTAGATAAAGTAAAGTATAGACATTTTATAACTTATATAGTTTGATTGTTTTTTTTTTCAGTTTATTTTATTCTTTTTAGGTCAACAATTTAATCTACCAACATTAGTCCGTTATTAGGGTGGGTCGGGTCATATAAATTTCTTGAAATTAATTTATAATTTTTGTATATAATTTTGTAAAAATTTATCTCAAAAAAATTTAGGAGTATTTTTTTTCTTTAAATTAGTTGGTCCCCTAATGTACGCAAAGAATATATATAACCTGTAAAGATGTGAAACTTAATTAAATTACTTGGAACAAACAAAAATCATTCCTCGAATCGCATCCATTCCTTTCTTGAATGGAAAACTATATATATACCCTAGTTAGATGCAAAGACCACTTGACAAGTGATTAGAATAATAAAATAACCGTTAGCTTCTTTCAGTAAACCAAATCCTCTTTGCTAGGCCATGGCGTCACTACCCCAAATGTCTACCACATTAGGAGCTTGCATGAGCTCAAACAAGATAATCAACCCACAACCATGCATTGCCCAATTAAACAACAACAAGAAGAAGAAGAGGAGTACTCATTTCAGCAATTTAGTTGCCAATCACCAAATTGTCAATGGTACGTTGTTTCCATTTGCATTAGTAGGGCAAAAGAAGCCCATAATAGAGTTATGGAAACAGTGCCAAAATGAAAAATGGAAAGCACGGGCCGGGGAAAATCCTGAGTTCCTGCCACATTCAGATGTAGAGAGTGTTGTCAAAGAGTTTTACGATGCTTTCAATAAAAAAGACATTGAAAAATTGAAGCAATTAGTTTCAGATGATTGTGAGTACCAGGACTACCTCTTCTACAATCCGTACAAAGGCAAGGTAATTAGTTTCAACATTTTCTCTTTCTCTTTCTTTTGGTCAAATTGTATTTAATAAATACGGCTATGCTTGCACATTTGTTTAAGAAAATTAAATTATAAGTTACTAATCATAAATATTAAACAGAGTATGTTATATATACTTCACCAAAAAAAAGGAGTATGTTATATATACTACCCTAATAAGTGGTATTAGGGTTTTTGATGTAGTATTCGTTAATAACACACTAATAAGTGAATGAATAACAATGAATTAATGATATCAAGAATTCAAGATGAAGCAAATTCACGAATTCAACCTAATTAATGAAACAACAATTCTAGATTAGCTGGTGGATCTTTAAGAAATGCAAACCAGGCTAACTTTGTAGGATCCTAATTGAATTTTTCTGTGTTTAGCACTAATCAATACAATTGTGTGTAGATTCAAGCCTATACTTTATAGAATGCTTAGATTATGATGGTGCCAATATTGTCAATATATTGGTGATGTTTCCGTCAATAAACATGGTGAATTCCTCCCTCCCTTCCTTTTCATTCAGGAGCACATCATAGAATTTTGGCAGGAGGTGATGGATGTGTTGGGTCCAAATATTAAAATTGCTGTGGGAGAGGGAGATATCAGAGTGAAAGAAGATGTGAGAGTGGAAGATGTCAAAGAGAGCAAACCTATGGCTACTGTGTTTTGGCACTTGGGTACGTGACTTTCACAAACTCAATTTTTGTTTTTGGGTCAACTTCAATCCGGCGTTCAGGGTTGTTCCAAATTATCAAGGGCCATTACTTAATGCACCCTATTTTTTCTTAGTGCAACACAAAAATTCTTAGTATCCCCAAAATACATCCAAATATGTATTATGGATTACTCAATCTAAAATTATACAGGGTGATGCGCACGATTAAGGGTTTGGTGTGACATGGAGTTTTGTGTGTCATAATGATGCGTGTGGCAGTGGTGGGTGATTGGGTAGCAAATAATGGTGGGTTTGGTGCGATGTAGAGGTGGTGTTGGGTGGTTGTGCTGGTAGTGTTTAGGTGTGGCGGTGGTGCTGGGTGGAGGTGGGGTGCGGTGGTCATGAAGGTTAGGGGGAGAGGTGGCTAGGTTTTGACAGAGAGAGGAATGGAGGGTAGGGATTTTCTGGGTGCACCAAGAAAAGAATGGAGTGCATTAAGTAATTGTCATTATCAAGATCTTGGATTCAATCAAGATCTCTAACAACAGCCCAATACTTTGCGTTTAGCTTTGATTAATTGTTCAATGAATTAAAATAAATATATATAATTTGATTGGCTGTGTATGATTAAAGAATAACCTAACATCCTTTACAGAGTGGGGGGACGACAAAAATAAACTACCCTTCACAAAAGGATGCAGATTCTTTTGGTTTACAGAAGATAAAGAAGGGAGATTGATTATTAGGTATATAACACCATATTATTTCTCTCTGCACTTAACAAAACCGTATGCTAGCTTGATCATTAAAATCCAGAATTTCTAAACATGTTAACATTTTAAAGTAATTATTAACTTTTTATTAAACGGCAAATATGATTATGTGTGGCTATGTGCAGCAAGGTAACCGGCTTGGCGGAACTTCCACTAAAACCAGATGAACTAGTACTGGTATGTATGTTCCTCAATATTTTGTCCTTTAATTAATTGTTACAACAGAAGTAATTGAAGTTCTGTTAAATTCGAATATAAATCAAATAATATTAGGAAAAAGGAAAGAAAACTTAAAGCCATTTGAACCAAGGCAAAAGTTTTGCTTTTCTTCCTATAAATAGTCCTGCTTTTACTTTTGTATAAGCAAATGAAATTTATACAAAGTTTATTGAATGAAGTGTTTAATGGTCATAGACTATTAGTATAAAAATTCTTATACTGTTAATTAATTGGATATCATTGACAATATGATTTTTAAGATAATTACTGTAAAAATCAATATACTTATTCATATCAATACCATCTTACTGATAATTACCCCTGCTTCTGTTTCCACCATCTACCAAAAACCAAAACAGTCACGAGGATTCATAAGCCAGCATGAAAAAGAGTAATGAAAATCTGATACCTAAGCTTTAAGCCAGCACGCTCTCTTTTTAATTAGTGTCTAGTGATATTCATGTAAAATTCACACAACAATACGTAATGTTCTAAAATTTCTATGACAAAGAAAACATCACTAACATTTTTCTTTATTAAAACCTTGCATTTTAATGCATTCAATCAACTTTGTGGTGATTAACTATTTGGGGGTTCATGGCTGTATAAAAAAAAAAAAAAAACTAATTGGGGGCTCAAATCTCTGTACTGTAGAACATGTTAAAGGCAGGTCGCACGTTTTTGGACAGCTATCCAACAACGGCTAAAGGTACATATATCTTATCCCTTTCTTAATTATTTCTTCTAGTTTTTTTGTCTATTATTTAATATTATAATACACTATTTAAGAAAAATAATTAATCTCTTTATTATTATTATTATTATTATTATTACTATTACTACTACTATTATTATTATTATTATTATTATTATTATTATTATCAACTTTTAGTATGTATTTATATCTTTCATTTATTATTTTGATATTTAAGTGAGTTTTTCTTCTTTATGAGAGTATAGGTAAAAATTATAATAAATTCTTAGAATTTTAAAACATAAAATAGTAATATTTAGACATCATCCTTTATTTTCAGTTAAATGTTCACACAAAAAATTTGATATGAATTTGTAACTTTTAATACTGTAACAAGTTGGTATAGTATGATATACTTCTTTTCTTTTTTATTGCTAACAAGTTGGTGTAATATATTTTTTTATGGGAAAATATTAGTTTGTTAATTGTGTTAGAAATATCAATTTTGATAAAGTATGATATAATTCTAACAAAATAAAATTTGATTTGTTGCTTCGCAGCGTTGCTTAACCCTCATGCTGCCTTTCGAGACGATTGATAGCACACATGGAACGGGGAAGTCCATGACATGCTTCAAACGAGTTAAAATCTGCTGTTACAAAGTGAAGAATATGTTTTAGATGATAAAGTACAATTATAGTTATAGATTAGAAAAAAAATGTTAAAATTTTATGAAATTTATAATTTATTATATATGTGAGTGTTTTCATAATCAGTTGATTTTCCAATCAACAATTATAAGTATACACATTTTCCTCTCAAGAAATCTCTCTCACTTTGGACAATAAAATTCAAAGATTTGTTGTTGATGTTGAGAATTCCCGATGGTTTCCAGAATGCTCTCCGTATAAAATGAAATATATCATTTGCTTACAAAAATTAAAAAATAAAAGTGAACTACATTTTCATGAATCGAGTTTAACATCTCATTGAATCCATTTTCCTTCCACCGTGTTGTAATGAAACTAATAAAATTGTTAATACTAATGGTGATGGCAACTGCGGGCTCATTCAATTGATATGCTTACAAAAAATACTTATAAGTGACAGAAAAATTATCTAATAAATGAGTTTAAATTTAGGTATTATTATAAAAAAAACTAAAGTCTCACACTAACAAGAGATAAAGGTCAATAAAAGTAAATAAATGGAGACAACCTTTACCTTATAAATTAACTTTTAAGGTTTAGTTAGACTCAAATTCATATTCTAAGATGATATAAAAACTTATCCTATATTCATTCAAATAGTCATTCATCATGGTATTTACTCATCAAGTCCAAAAGTATTGGGTTGGACCAATGTATAGAAAAAAATTCAAATTTTACATTGACTAAAAATAAATCTAAAGATTATTATATGAGTGAGGGACAATTCTCATCTTATAAATTAGTTTTTAGGTTTAATCCCACTTTTCATTAGGTATCAGTATTCATTTGTAAAAATTATGTAAGAATTAGTATAAATATCAAATATTTTATTATGTTGAAATTCAAACTTGCATTTTAAGAAATATAAGTATTCATTTCTAAAAAATTATAGGAATTAGTGTAATTTCGGATATTTTACTATCCAAACTACCTTATACATGTGCGTTATTTAGTATATTAAGTTTAAAATAAAAAAGTAATATCACACAAATTATTATACATTCTAAATAATATTACACAAATTAATCACTATATAATAAATAATTATCTGCGTTTTTTCAACTTAACAGATTAAATCACTATATATAACTAATCGGTGTTAACATATGACTTTTTCACATGTATATCTTTCAGAGTGTAAATACCAGACTTATAAATTAACTATGTCATTCTGTCAAAAAAAATTATGTCATAAACTTGTTGTGTGTTATATTTAAATTTATTAAAGCGCGCGCGCATATATATATATATATATATATATATATATATATATATATATATTAGATTTAAAATTTAGATTGAAATAACTACATTATATCATATAGTCGTTGCACGATAGCTGCAACAATACAAATGACGTGACGCAGGTAAGTGATATCAAAGAGTGAACATCTTTTTCATCATTACCATCCAATGATTTGTTTGCATCATGCATGTTCACGTACATGGTAGGATGCTACTCGTGCATCACACCTATAATTGCCGTAGTCAAAAAACACAAAATGTTCATATGGATCGAACTCGAATCAAAACTTAAAGGCGTGTGGTAGTCGTATTATATATATATATATATATATATATATATATATATATATATATGCTCAAGAACTTATTTACGTTATGCATATAGAATAAGTTCTTTTTAATGTGAATCACGGTAGTAGGACCAGCAAGATAAAATTCAGATCACCCGGGATCTTAAAAAAATTTAGAAGAAAAAGAGAGAGCTGCCGAAAAACAAATAGACTAACCGAAAAAGGGTTTGTGATTAGATAGGGTTAACATAAAATTGAAAATGTTAATTTTAGATTAAAAAAAGGACAAAACTTAGACAGTCTTGTAATTACTTTTGGTGTTGTTCTCTAATCAAACTTAGAGATGTATGATAAAGGTTTCCATTAAATATCAATGTAGATTACTAAGGTGAAACTTAAATTCTGATAGTAGCACAATATCAAAAGCATATATGAAGACTAAGTACAAAAAATGGCCACTTTAAAAACACATTTTCAAATAAGCTCTAATATAAAATTCAATTTAAATTCAAAAAATAATAAATCTACAAGGCTTAATTATTGGGTGCAAAGGAGAAGTAGGCCCATTTGATAAGATCTCATGCATGATGCATCTGAGCCCACGCCCCACTACTTCTTCTTTTTTTTTTTTTTTTTTTTTTTTTTTGTAAGGCAAAGTTTATATTATTGTTAAACTTTTTTTTTTACAACATATTATTGCTAAACTTAACATAAGGTATATATGTCAAGTTAGATATTAAAAAAAGCCTAATTAACATGTAACATATTATCTATAGTCCAGCAATTACATAAAAGAAAAAGTGGAACATTAAGTCCACTAACACTACCATGGCATTACCTTAAACCCTTTACAATGTTGACTTGCCCACCCACATGTGACAATCTACACAACCTTAGGACATACAAATAAAAAACTTACTGCCTCAAGACTATTAATCACAAATATAGCTCTTTGCATTGCCTTCAATACTGAGTGTATACGTCTTACCAATTCATAACCAGAATACATGGGCAATGAAGCGCTTCAAGCATTTCACAGACTCAAACCTGCCAACCTGTACAATCTAATACGGGATAAAACCCATAAACTCATGTGATAAAGAAAGTATTGTAAATGATTAAAAATTGTAGAAAAAGTCATGATAAATAAATATGTAAACGAAGCTATAAATAAAAGTAAATGGCCAGGAAAAATAAGTTTTCTTTGATTTGATAATGGACCTTTTTTACATCGTTGTAAAATGATTTATAGAGGGGGTGGTGGTTTTCCTCCACTACAGGCCGAAAACAAAGTAACAAACTAACTCTAATTGCTGCCCACGTTCCTGTTCTCGTCAATCACATGGATCTGGTCCAACATCCATCTACTTTGGGTCCCCAAACATGGACCCACCTCAGTCGTATAAAAAATAGCTAAATTAACAGGTTAGTATTTTTTTTTTTTTTTTTTTTATTATTGCAAGATGCTTATCTCATTTCATTTATAATTAAGTTATGAATACAATCAGGGGTATACTCAAAGAAATGTGGACTAACTTAAAATTTAAGCATTTTAAATAATGAGTGAGCGACTTGATTAACATATTGTCCACATTATTAGTGTCAACAATAATATGTAAATTTCCTAAACACATTATCTTAAATGTATGGTATCCTAAATTTTGTAGAATTGACATGTCACAGTATCCGATACGAATCGTATTTGATATTCATATTACATATGTGCATCATAACTTTTAGGGAAGTGATAATTTACTCCATCATTTTTCATAAGCCAGATTGAGTTGTGACTGAAATCAACATCTGTTACATAATTAAAGATATAAATTAGAATATATATATATATATATATATATATATGTAATATTCAAATATATAGTATCTATATCATTCGCATATTCCAAAAGGTACAGATTGGCTGTGTGAACACCGAACACAATTCCAGATCCGAGACTATTCCTTTTTCAACTGCATTTCCATGATATGGCTATATGCAGGCGAATTACAACTTTATTCTACATCCACTAAGCATAAACAATTTCTATAACATTCTACACTTTTATGATTACCTCCATCGATAGGAACATATGTATGTAAGGTACGTAGCAGTAACTCTCTCTCTCGGTTTCTTCTCTTCTTTTCAAATAATAAGAAGAAAATCACAAACTTATAAATAAAAAAAGTGTATGTAAAAATCAATGATATCCAATTGATTAAGAAGGACTTGATGAGAACGCTTCCATGGTTGAAAGATCAAAGGAACTCCAATTACTCCAGCAAGTGTCCCTCATCGTAGATGCAGAAGTGATGATGGGTAACAATTGATCAGCATCATCCTCATTCAATGGCATCGAGTATTCCGACTCCTTCAATGGTGGTTCCCAAGTAACCCAAGACGACAAGGTAGTATCAGACCATAGACCATCTTCATCGCTACACACACCTAATAACCTCTCCAACTCATCAATTTCACCCAAACTCAAATTCTCAGACTCTACAATAACAGGATCCGATGAAGCCTTATTCTGTGACCGAACCACTGCATCATTCTCAATTTCTACACTTTCCAGTGTTAAGTAGTTGTTGGAAGAAGGTGAACCATTGTTATCCTCACCAGTAGTTGGTTTTGGGTTCAAGAATTTGGCGAACACGAGAGCCATGTCTATATCACGTGACGCATTGTTATTTTGTTGGGCATAATCACCTACTGATGATGACTCAGTGTTCTCACAGCTAAAAGCGCGCTGATGGCTTTGGTGATGTAGCCGCGACGACGACGATGACTTTCCACGGCGGTTCTTGCGGCAGCCACCGCCGACGGGGACGTTGCGGAGAGAGCCGCCTTTGGTCCAGTAGCGCCTGCAGCCTTTGCAGAAGTACCTCGGCTGGGACAAGCTGTAGTTGTTGTAGTAACAGAATTTGGTGTTGGTGGAGGCGCAGCGAGGGCAATTGGGTGCCACCTCGACGCTGGGTTTCCACCTCGAACGTTGTTTTTGTTGTTGTTGTTCCATTGGGGTTTCCATGTGACGAGGATGCAACATTTGTTGAAGCCCCGCACCACCGCCGCAAATGTTAAAACTGCGCGGGAACATTATGTGTGGTGTGTTTGTTTTATACGAATCAGGTACGCGTTCCAAAGCACGTTGAACGTGATTTGTGTAAGAGGAAACTTGGGCGCTGTAGGTGATTCAACACCAGTTTATTTTATAGTAATAACAGGTATCAAAGCACGTTGAAGGTGATTCAACAGCAAACAAGAGACGGAGCTATGTGTGTTTGGATGATGAGAATGAATTTGGGGGGAGGGGATTGTGATATAGGGAGACGTAGGGGAGGAACGTGGGTGATTGGGGAATCGTTAGAATTAAGGAAGGGTGTGCATGTGTGAGAGTTTGTGATGTTGATGTGAATTTCATGTTATGGTGTGCTGTTTCATAGGCGGATGGGGCGTGTCTTTGATGTGACCATTGGGGTTACTTTAGTGAGGGTCATAAGTCAAAGGTTTGCTGAGCCAGTCATTGTTTTACTCGCCGCATGCCAAATGACCAATCCATCATCATGATTCATATATACATGCTACCTCTCCACCTTCATCATATGTTACACATCATACATATTTTGTTGATACAAAGAGAAGGTACATAGTGGTTCATAAATCACCAAAAACAATAAGTTAAAAGCTAGTGTAACATCTAAATTCTTGATTAAACACACCTTAAAAAATTATTGTATTGATTCAAGATCATTATATTATTGATTAATTTTCATGTAACGTGTAAGTTCTTTTTCTTTTCTTTTTTAAATTTAAAAATTATTATTATATGTTATAATAAAATTAGTCGAGATCATTGATACATAATAATCACAAACCATGTCATAACTTTTCCTAAAATAACATGCATGACTCAAAATTGCATAGAAGCACTCGAAATTAACCACAAAAGAGAGAGTTCAAGACTAATTGTAGGTGACAAATTAATTCATATTCATTGCAGGCTTCTTTATAAGTATGATAACAAAAAAAAGAATAAATAGATTATACACTATCTAAATGATTTTTATACTGTTGTCTGTCTAATTACATATGGTAAGTTTGTTATTTTTATTATAATTATCTTGAAACTTATATTTATCATGATTTTTTATTAGTTGATCATACTTTAAAACCTTTATATTAACAGTGTGTTAGCCATTAAAGTTTAAAGAATACAAATTGACTGAGTTATTTTAAAGTTAAAGAAGGTCTACTGTATAAGTTTTATTAAAAACAGAAGTTTATGAATTCCAGGTAAGTTCATTAGATATTTGACGAGTTATTGCTAATTCATAATACATTTCCATACTCTTGGTTAAATTCAACTAGCACGCTGCATTTCCAAATAGGGACAGGGGCAATTGTGTGATCTCTCTACATATACATGAGGTTGAAAAAAAGTCGGCAAGAATGTGTGAAATAATGCAGTGTGCTGGATGCAGAGGAGGGGAATTATGGTTTATGGAACAAGTTTCACATATATACAGTAATGTATCACATATGGAAAGCTAGCGTTGCGGGCATGGAAAGCACGAGCACGTGCACGTGCTTAACTTGGATACGTGGCACATCTTACATCCTATGATTATTTATTAATGCTGAATCCGCAAATGACCATAGATTTCGTCGCAATTTTGTGCATTCTTCTTTTGTTTAATTCACCCATATATAGTGCTCAACCTTTTAAGTCTCCACATCATTGGATTTCACAGTTGTTTGACTTCAAAATTGAGTTACGATAGTTTTTGGAGAACCTCACCTTCAAAGATCCAATCCAATCACACTAAACAATAAGGGGAGTGTACATTAAAGAATAAACTACCATAAAAATCATTAATAAGAAAAAGTAATAGTAGAAATTGTAATTAATTTTATATTTTTATTACACATATATATATTTAATTTTATTATAATTCTCAATCAACGATTGTGAATATATTTTATCGATCATCTAAACTGTACATCTTTACTTTAGAAGTCCTATTGCTTTTTCAACCCTTTGAACTATAACTACATATTAATTTAAGCTTTCTGTTGTAAGATAGAACTCAGGTATAGCATTTTAGTGTTGATTTTTTTAAAATCCTAAAGTTTATTTTAATAATCAATTAAAATATATTAACATGTGTACTAATTTTTATTATGTGAGTTATCAAAATAAAAGTGTAATTTGATTAAAAAATAACACTAAAGTACTACGTACTCTTACATTTTGTTCTCTATTCTAATGGATGTGATCACCCATATTATGTGAGTTATCAAAATAAAAGTTTAATTTGATTAAAAACTAACACTAAAGTACTACTCTTAAATTTTATTCTCTATTCTAATGGATATGATCACCCGTATGGTCCAAAGAATACGTGACAAGTGTATTATCTAAATATTTATACATATGCGTTGCCACACATGATATGACTTTTTCTAAAAATATAAATCCTCGTCCACTGAAACCGAGTCCAAGTACGTGAACTTGTTGTACTCGTGATCTAAAAATATATAATTGGAGAACTTCGCTATAATTCATGGATAATAGCTAGCCATACATGCATTGCGCTGCTATATGGAATTAAAATGCAATTAATTTCAAAGGGAATTGATGTTACATCAAAGGAACATAATGAGTGCAAGGTGCAGCTAAAGGTTGCAATCGTAGTAGTGGAGATTCGATCTAAAGAGAACATTCGAGGCTCGTGGGGGTTTAACGTTGCTTTCACGAAAGATGCTATCATACGTATTAATTCATACTTGAGGATCAGTGGCTTCCACGTCTCAAACTCCTTCGGTATTTGTTTTGTTTTCTATGTTTCAGTAGAGTTTTAATTAGTTGATTAAATCTAACATAGCTAACGATGTTCCAAAAAATCAAATTGAAGTTCAGACTCCACTTGCTCTAACTTGATCAATATGCGAATCCTATATGTACGTTTCAACTAACCATGCAACTATAATGAATGCGTGCATGCATCAGCAAATTAATGAGCGAGCTAGCTCCATGCTACCTTTAAGTACAATACTATATGATAGTACTAGCATACACTAAATGGCACATGTGCTTGGAGCTTGATGAATATTGAAGTTCAGAAATCAGAAGTATAAATAAAGCCACCATGATTGTAGACTACAGATCAGGGCGGTGAGAGATTATAAGTCCCAATGGCCTTTGGGTACTTGATAACCCGGTTGGGATCTAAGCAACTTTGAAATTACCATTATGAGAAACGGTAAGTAACAATTTATCTAATACTTTTTTCTAATATTTTTTATAATTAACTGAAATCTATTAAAATTATCAATTCTAATGGATTACAATTCTTATTTAATGATTTTTTTTTTCAGATTTAAAAGTGAGACTCATCAAAGTTGATGATTTTGAATAAATTTTAATCAATCAGAGAGGATGTTAAAAAGTATCACTAATATTTATTTTTATAAAATTTGATTATAAGATTAATATAATAAGAAAGCATAATTATGAGAAATATATTTCTCTTATAATTTTATGACTTGTTAGTCATGGGTTCAAATTTAAAAATAATCTCTTTAAATATGCAAGTAATAGTAGTTTAAGCATCAAATAAAAAATAATTTTTATGATGTTATTAAATAGTTAGTAGCATATAAATTCTTGATTCAATCTGAAAAACACGCACAATTTGAACCACCCCGCTAGAATTGATACCCACGCAGGCGCGTATCACAAACATGACGTTGGCTATGCATAAATATAAGCCTCCACTTAAAATAATTTGCTAATTTTACACGTTCTGCATACAAATTATTGTACGGTTCGAAATCATGACAATTCTTTATGTGATATATTTGCTATTTTTGTACTAAAAAGTGTGATTAAATTTGGTGGAGATATGATCTCGGACCATGTAATATTTTTTGCTTTCTTAAGCCTTCATATGGTGGATATATTCCTCTCTCTTTTTTTCTCATGCTTTATGAGGATGTGTTTCGGATAACACACAAGGAAACATAAAATTGGTTAACAAATATGCTTTGATAGTACAACAAACCAATTATTTAGTGCAACAATTTAACTGATAAGATTCTTACAGCTGTGAACTGGACTTCAAGCCCAATCCATTAGATTGGGTTGCCTCAATCCATAAAGCTCAATTAGCTCAAATTGTGAAGGGTGACCCAAGTCAACGCCTAAGAATAGACTTTTAAGATGAGATAATGAATGGCAAATTATAGATTAACTTGAAATAAACTAATAAAGTTATCATGTTGTTACACTAAGATATAGGAATAATACCCTTGGGCCTTGCACCAAACAATTAAGCTCAACTCAAACACTCATGTGTACTTATTTTTCGTAGTTGTTTGTGATAAGCCACTAAAGCCAGCTGTCTATGGTATTTCTATCTATGTCTAGAGAAATTTTTAAGCCCGCTCCAGCGGGAGCAAGTTTTTTTTTTTTTTTTTATCTTTTTTGTTTTTTGGAACAATGAGTTGGAGCTTCGTTTATTCATCCAGTTCCAAGTGGATCAAATGACATAATAGGGCTTACGAGTCTTAAATTTTTGGGCTTGGTACGCAAATTAGGCTATTGTCGGGCTTTACTCAAACCCATACACTACTTTAAATTTGAGTTAGATTCTAGATACTACAGATCTTTCAATATAAAAAAAAATACTACAGATATTTAAAAGAAAATTCTGTAAAAGTCAGTTTTTTTTTTTTTTTCTTTTGAAGAATTTTTCTAAAGGCCTAACAATAAAACAAAGGCACCTTTCCTCAGTATTGATAATTGATAATTAACTGTAAAGCTCATTGTGGTTTGTTCTCTTTTCCGTACTTTTTCTGACCTATCGTCAAACATGAACTTAGGCGGCAATGATTATTGTCTAATTTTCATCTCCAATCTCAGTAGAAAACAAAAAATCATATGTTGTAGTATATATCACAGCATATACAATTTTTTAAAATATCTGGAACAGTCTATTATCAAAGGTTCCTAGGGACGATTTAGTGAAAGCCACATGTTTCTAACCACATACATGCAGCCGCTTCAAGTACCCCAACATAGTTTTTAATATCCATATGTGGTTTAATTAAGGATTTCTTTTCCTACATCATCATATTCATTACGTTTCCTAATGTCCCCTTCTTTCTTATTAAAAAAAGATTGAAGTCTGTTCAATTTCGTACTAACATTTTAAGTAATAATTTCATTGACATTCATCCTCTAGACCGAAAGTTAAAGTCAAATTAATGTTTAGAAGCTACTTGCTTGTTTCATTTCACAACAACTGATTAAATGGTTGATTGGTTCAGTTCATTGACAACTTCAATAAGGTAAGGTATACTAGAGGAGGACTGGTGAGAGGTTTGGTTAAGTGGTTATGATGCCATAATTAATATCTGTAAGACGAGTAAAGTTAATTATCATATTCATATCCATAAAGGGCGGGATTTATATATACAGAGAACTTTCAAACATGGCATATGTTACGACTATGTCCCTTTTAGTTACGAATTGTCACTGTTTTTAAATTCACACATGAAACTATGTATTAAAGATAGACCGTTTCAGCAATTCTCGAAAGACCATGTCCTTTCCAAGTGTTCTGTTACCATATGGTCCCGCTAATCAACCTACACATTCTCGTTGATCTAAAACTACTACTTTGACTGTAGGAGGAAAACCTTCTTATCGATTACTATTTCCATTTTGTTATGCAGTGTAACTGTGGACGTAGTAGTAGTAGTAGTTAATCAGTAGCCATGGTGTTCTTTCTTAGTAAATGGATCATCTAGAAGCCTAAATCATTCCTAGCTAATTAGGTGCTTCTTAAGCGACAGATATATACACAGAGAGTAATAATTTTACATTAAAAGTTATCTTTTGTAGTTTTTTCTCTCGACAGAATCTTTTATATATATATATATATATATATATATATATATAGTCATTAAATTAGTCTTACACTAATATAAATAAATTCCTATACATATTTAAGTACACTATTTTTTATGCTCCATATATATAGCAATTTTGAATTGATTATGATTAATTAGTTTGATGATTTTATATTTATTTATAAGAATATATAGATCCTCCTACATCAAATCAAATTAATATATTTCATAAAAAAAATCAAATTAATATAAAAATATGATAATAAAGTGATCATGTTAAAACATTTTATCTCTTTTTTTATGGAAACATTAAATAGGTGGATCTATTGAACATTTATGAGAAATAAACACGGTTTCAACATGACCTACATAAGGGAATTTATTTTCCTTTTCTTTATATAGACAATAACTTCATGGCAGTTGAGTGAGTTGTTGCTTTCAACGAAATATAGTTTGAAAAAATGTATTCATGTACATGGCTTTAATTAGATCTTCCCCTTCACTAAGTTATAACAATTAACTAAAAGATATGTTTCTTTAACTACTACGCTTCTTACAAAACAAGACCATTAAATATATTTTCCACAAAATATGTAACCAAAATGTTTTTGCTTTTTGTTTGCCCTATGCCTCTATTGATGAATTCAGACAAAAAATAAATAAATAAATCAAGTCTCCAGCCCAATATATATGATGAGGATTGGGGACGTTGTTTACTGAAGGTGGGGAATATTGGGTTTTTATCTTTATTAAAGATAAATAAATGCTGTATTCGTGAAGTTATTTAACACCTAAAGACTAAAATCTTGCCCAAAACGTGTAGACTACTGACTACTGACTATTACATTAGATGTATATAATGTTATAAATGCAAAGTCAAGGCATGCATGTTGTTTATAGTAAAGCCGTCAAAACGAGACTTTTCTGAGAGTCATAAGGGTTCCTAAGGGGCTGCCTAATATACAAACTACAATCCTTGTAAATGATTAGATGTCCTCAAAACAAAAAGGACAAGGCATGAACGCAGAGAAGATCTGATAGTAACATAATATAGTAATATATATATATATAGTACAATATTCTATAAATAATATTTCATACATTACAAAGTTACTTTGCCTTTATATTATTATTTAATTATCTATAGTTTTACATGCAATTAATCTTATACATGAATTTCAAGATAAATAGTAGAGTTACTTTTGCTTGGACCAATAATTTTTTATTGATAAATATTAATTTTTTATTAACCGGGAGATTCAAATCACAATTTATCTCTTTTTACTTCTCTCCTTGGACCAATACATAAGGGTGAATTGTTCAATTATATAATCAAAGCTAATGAATTTTATTTATAATAGTATTAATAAATTTCTAATGAAATCCTTTCGTTAAAAAAACACAGTATTACTTCTATACCTTAAATTTATCGTGATTGATTCAGTAAACATCAATTTAAGAATATGTTTGGATGGAATATTTTAAAATTTTAGGAAATTTAAAATTTTGAGAAATTAAAATGCATCAATTAAAATTCTTTTAATTTTAAATTTTTATGTTTGGATAAAAAAATTAAATTTCTCATTTTCAAAATTTTGTATTTGAATAAAAAAAATTGAATTTCTTCATTTTTAAAATTTTGAACTTCATGCACGGAGAGATGCGTGAGATAGGTGTTGTGGGAGTAGCGGAGGTCGGAGTACTCGAGAAAATGGAGACAGAGTAAAGAGTGGTGCGGTTAAAGATTCTATAGAATAAGAGAATTTCAATTTCTCATCTTTTAGAAAGAAATTCAAATTCCTCATTTTTAATTAATTAAAATTCTATTTTAAAATTTTAAAAATTTAAATTTTTCGCATAAAAATATCCAAATAATGAATTTTAAATTAAAAAATTTTAAACTTTCATATAAATTACTTTTTCCAATTAAAATTCTCTATCCAAACACATTAGAAAATCACAGTCACACGTTTTACCAAAAAATAAAATGTCGTCCTGACTAAAATACATTCTAATTAAATAGGCTGTATCGAGTCCTATATATTTTGCCAAAACAAAACGGAGAGAATTAATGTGAAAGTCGAAGCGATTCAAATGACGTCCATCTTAAAATTTCATTATTATGCATGCATACACTTAGGTATTCATTTTATATATATAATTCTCGAACTTAATTGGTCCGCAAGGAAAGATTTCCTGAGTTTGTAATAAAATTGGACAATATTAGAGGTTGCTGAGTGTGTCTTAGCTTTGTTAATCTATAACTATGTATATAAAGAAAATAAGACATTTTAGTGTACACTTTTGTATTCATTTTATTTTTATTATTATATTCATATGTTACTATTTTATTTTTATAACTAATATTACAAATTACCCACTAACTTTTATTATCTTTCTTTTTATTTAAAAAAAATGAAAAAACAGTTAAATAGGGATACCTGTTTTTCCCTACTATATTTAAAAGGAAAAAAAAGTATTGTTTATTTCTTTGATCATCTTGTTGAAGAGATTATTCCCCAACATAATAATAAAAGTAATACCTGAACTTAATAAATTTAAAATTGATTTTCTTGGTTTCATTGTTGCTCCAATTACAGATCAATAGAACACGGTGAAGACTTAATTTGGACCCAGTCCAGACTGAAAGAAAAGTTCAGATGGGACTCACTCACTCCCCTTCTAGCTATAGCTACATATATATCATTTAGCTTGCCATGCCACCAAGTTCATCCACAAATTAAACATTGTTAATTTGCAGCCTTCTCCCTCCCTAACCAACTAGTCCATCAAAAAATACGGTAACAATCAAAAATTAAAATTGTTAAATACATTTTTTTTAACATTAGGGTGTTTTGTGTCCACAATGCAGCTTTCTAGAAATTATTATTATTAGATGGCCTGAAACTATTATAATATCCACTAACTTTTCATAATAAATAATAAAGTATTATTATTTCTTTGTTAAGTTAAAAAAATTTATATACCTATCGTATAACGATTAATTAAGATTAGACATGAGGTGATTCTTCCTATATATCTAAGAATTTTAAGAATTATAAAATATCTTTACAAGTTTTAATAATTTTAATCTAATACGAGATTAATCTTTAATTTAAAACTTTAACACACTTAAAATTCCTATTAAAAAAAAAAACAAAAAACGCCTTCTCACTCCAAAATTGTTTTGTGAAAATTATACCCATCCTTCCTCATAAGTTCATTAATTGATTGATACCCATTTAATCTCATTTTCATTACCAAATATATATTGACTAATCACACACATGGCACATGTGTAAATAAGGACAAATCATGAAAAACCTAAATTAACCATCAAACCAAGCCAAAGTACACAATCACTTATTAATGTCCACCAAAGGAGAAAGAAATCTAGTTCAAGGACGGCTTTCTCGTTAGATTCACTGCATAAGCTTCTTGCAGTCTAAAGTCTTAAACCCACATTGAATGACACAAATACAAACCACACACAACATGCATGGGCCATTGTCAAGTTGTCAACACTTATCCACTTGCAACCCATGTCATCACATGCTACAATGACATGAGGAAGAGAGAAGGAGAAAGAGGAGGGGCCAGGACCTTTTCCAACTCTCCCCAGACGCGTTCAGACAAGACAACCACAACATCACGAAACCGGCCGTAGGTATGAAAAAACCTTTAAAAAATTACCTCTCACCAAAAACTTATAATCCTTCATTATAATAATCCCTCTTTTTCATTTGACCTGATCTCTTTATATGTCCCATGTCATAGCCCTTATATTCTCCAGCTTAAATTACAACCCAAACTATGCTTGTCCAGTCCTCAATATTATCACCACCACCGTTCCCCTCTAACCACAACATGGATCAATTCTCACACATTATTCCCACAGAAAGATCTCCAAGAAGAGAACTCCAACTCCAAGGTCCACGCCCTACACCTCTCAGAATAAACAAAGACTCTCATAAAATCAAGAAACCACCCTTGGCACCACAACAACCCTCACACCCTCATCAACCCCCACCGCGCCAACCCATAATAATCTACACCGTTTCCCCCAAGGTGATTCACACCACACCAAGTGACTTCATGAACCTCGTTCAACGCCTCACTGGGTCCAGTTCTTCTTCCTCTGAAGTGGTGTCCAACAACAACAACACTCATGTCGACCCTTTCAACAACGGCGCCAGAATGGTGTCGCCGGCGGCACGTTACGCCACCATAGAGAAGACCATGTCCCCTATGGGAAATAAACATGTTCTTCCAAGTGGGGATAATATTATAAGCGATGTGGAAGGGATAGAGATTAATATAGGTGATGGTGTACTTGAGAGATCACAACAAAACATGTTTCAAGGTATTTTGTCTCCTGGTCCAGCTTCACTATCTCCCATTCCTTCAAATTTTTTCTCTCCACCTTCTTCGGATCCAAGCATGGTTAGCTTCCTTCATGATTTGAGTCCTATGTTTCAAAGTGGAAGAAATTTTATGGAGGGTAGTTCTTTCGTCTTGCCTAGCCCTTCTTCAAACTTCAGCTTTGTTTCACCGCATACTCCTTCTATAGACTTATTCAACTATTTCTTAGATTAGTAAAAATTCTTCTTTAGCGTTTATTGTTGAATTTTTAGTTTTTTTATTTTACTGATACAGAAAAATTGGATCCGAACGGAGATTGATAAGGATTGGTTTGTCGAGTTATATTGCGTAGTTTGAGAGAAGGGGGCAAAGTGGAAATTTGTTGCTCTTTCGGTGACTATAGTTCTAGATAGCTGCAATTTGCAACCTTCTTTATTGGATTTTTTTTTTTTTTCTTTTCTAGGGCAGTGTTTGTGCTCTCGAATTTCTTATGACCTTCGCCGTTGACATCATTCTTTGGCATGTATTGTACATTGCGTTTAGTTTAGTTTGCTGATGCATGTCGGCCCTAAATATATTCAATCCCATTTATATTCTTTATTTGTATGATCAGAATCACATGTATGCTAATCTGGCAACCTTTGATCATTGAAAGCATCTACCTTACTTTTTTTCTTGAGTAATGACAATTTACCTTACCTTTTCAAATCTTATATTTCAGTATTCTCAGTTATATATATGGCCGGCCTAGTTAGGTGGGTCATTTTTTATTTTGAATAAGAATTAGGTGAGTCATTAATACATGTGCTTGTTTTTTTTGGTGAACTCATTAATACATATGTTGTGCAATATTAATTGGGAATGAAAAAGTGGAGTGACTAGCTAGAGGGGTGTTGTATCCTTTAAAACCAAAATAAAAATTCAAGAAGAAAAAATAGTGTATTTGCATTATATTCTTATAGCTTTTGGAATATCATCTCATTTGATAGGTAAGAAATTAATCTCTTTATATATAATCAAATGCTGAAATTAATCTCTTTTTTATTTGGTTTAGCCTTGTTGGTATAAAGTTTTGTTATTATTATAGCTAGGTATAAACTTTGTTTATAATAGAAATGGAACTAATAATGCAACAAATATCATATAGGTGTATGTATACTAGCTAATAGTCTGGTGCAGTACTAACTTACAATTTCATTGGTATATGAAAGTAATATATACTATTAAAAATTGGTGCATCACGTTTTTATTGTACGATTCATTATATGCTTATTGTTAGTGTAAACAAACAAGGTTATATATTAACAATTTGATTTCTGTAAGATAAAGTTTATATTAATGGGAGCAAACTTTATGAACAATTAATCATTAATATATAAAATATTCTTTTAGTAATATTATATATATATATATATATATATCATGTTATATAAATGATCACATGTGTGATCGTAAGGATTTAAGACTTGATTTTTGAAGTTATAGAGAAAAGAGGATAAAATTTAATTTTTGTTTCTAATGAATATACCCAATTTAATGATTTTT
>PYAF01003999.1:1805843-1824211 GCA_007407185.1 Glycine tomentella | reverse complement strand
AAACTTTATGAACAATTAATCATTAATATATAAAATATTCTTTTAGTAATATTATATATATATATATATATATATCATGTTATATAAATGATCACATGTGTGATCGTAAGGATTTAAGACTTGATTTTTGAAGTTATAGAGAAAAGAGGATAAAATTTAATTTTTGTTTCTAATGAATATACCCAATTTAATGATTTTTTACAGTAAAAATGATAGATTAGCATATATTTACTATTTTAATTTTTTAATAATTATTTTTATAAACATTATATAACTATTTATCCTTCCAAAAATATTCCACTTTGTTTACTTTATTTGGCTCAAATATTAAGTGAGATGAAGTGGAAAAATAAAAGAAGCCAAAATATCCCTACTCTTATATTTTTGTTTCTTCGGACTTGGACAAGAAGGGAAATAATTCATATTTTTGGTCTGTATTAATTAAATTGCCCTAAGATCTTATTTTCAGTAATTGTTTGTAAAGATATGATACTATATATTTTTCAGACCCTCTCCTTGCAGACCAAATGATGAGACTTGCTCTTTCTTCCATTCTCTTGAACAAAAAACAAACAAGTTAATAATTCTCTCTCGTTTTTACTTTTTTAATTTGAACCAGTTACACACTAACTTCAAAGGTTTTTCAACAACAATAACAATAACCATTTAACAATTCAAAAACACTGGGAAAAAATGGAAGAAAAAAAAGAATTATCGATCTTAATTTAGAAAAAAAGTTGTTGTTTCATCCCCATAGGAGGAGCCCCCTTATACAGAGATGTACAGATCCCTTGAGCCTACGCACATTTTCATTTTTTAGGCATATATTATATATAGACTGGACATAATCTTTAACATTTGTATATATATATATATATATATATATATATATATATATATATATATATAGGTCTTCAAGTATTGCAGTTAAACCGTTCTAATTCTAGCTACAACTTCTCGACATATGGTGTTGAAATATATATTACTCTTTGAAAATTAACTATTACCTTGATTTAATTAAAGTAGTTAATTTTCAAAGAGTATTAGTTTCACAACCACATATTAGACTGACTTTTAAGAATCGGACTTTACATGGGGAAAAATGGAGGTATTTTTACTTACTCAGCTTCTAGAAATACAAATGATCGACGAGCACTTTCAAGCTGGAAAAAAAAAAAAAACATGTCGCGTTCCTTCCCCCGTACGAGAGGTATATTCATGCGCTATCCTTATTTGAAACCCCAAAGTCAAAAGTTTAACACGAAACTCAACCAAAAATTGTTTAGATCTGTGTATTTTATAATTCATTGACAACAAGATATACGGGAGCAGTTAGAGATAAACAAAAAAGCGTGTTTAATTAGTAAATAGTTAAACGCAAGTCATCAAATCAAGATGAATCTGGCATTATAATAATGGCTAGTGCTTGAAAGAGGGGATAATTGAAAACAGATGTGGGATTTTGGTTGGCATCATATCAGTTAGAAACTGGCCGGATCAGTGACTTCCAGAACTTTGTTACTGTGAATATTTTTTAGAATTTAATTTTAACATATTAAGAATGTAAACATTTTCTACTCTCATTTAATAATTATTATATATAATAAGATTATTGATTTTTATAATAAAAATTTTAAAAATTATATTTATGATAATTTCTAATTGAGTGATATATAGTATAAATTTTTTACACCAATAATAAATAAAAATGAACTCTAATTTTTATTTAATAATTTGATAACTATAAATTTAGCATGTGCAGTCATATGTAGATTATCTAAATAAAAATTTAATGATTACAAGATTATTAAAAAAATAATTTAATGTTTAAATATTTTTATGTTTTCATCTAATTATAAATTATCATTTAAATTATTTTAAGATAATTATTTTAAAAGTTAATAAACTTATAATACATAACGAATTATGATAGAATAAATATATAAAAAAAATTATATTGTCAATATATAATCTTTTTCTCTTAAAAAATGTGTGTTTTTATTTTAAAATTTTAATTATTTAAATAAGAAATGGTCAATAATATTTAATACTGCCATTTTTCACAATATAATGAAGTGTCCTCATATGAGTAATTTCCTATAACTGGAACATGATCAAATGAATCAAATATTAATTAAATTTGGAAAATGATATGTATAATAATAACTTGTTACCTATTTTTATCATTATAATAACAATGAAAAAGCACTCACGCTGAAGTTAAATATATTGAGCTTATCTATGGTAATGTTGATTGCTGACATCAGTATGCAGCTCTAATATTTAACATTTGGGACCAGCTTCAGTATCAGTTGAATTTCCAAATCAATGACACTCATAGAGGGGCGACCAATATTGTGCCGATGCCTTAACCAAGAAAGGTGCTTATGAAGATTTACATCTTATGTTTTTTTATAACCCTCCCCCTGAAGTTAGTTTGCAGCTAACTGTTGATGTTCCAAGTGTAGCTTTTCTGAGAGGGATGTACTTTCTCTTTTTCTTTCTTTGTGTCTATACACCAAAAAACAAAAAAGACTGCGCTTTGTCTCGAGTGTAATGTTATAGAGATGAAGAAACAAGAATTAAAGAGAGAAATAGGAAAAAAAAATATAAAAAAAGTTACAATATAATGAAATTGTTGAAGGTAACAATCGATTATTAGTTGTTGAAAATTGATTAATGTAGCTTAATGGCTACTGCTTATGCGATGCTTTTAGATTTTCCCAGGTTTCGATTCCTATCAGGGTCACTATTGAGCGTAGCGTGTATTTTAAAAATTTGGATGTGCTTTGTATGTGATCAAATATTGCCTTCATAGATGGTATTATGATGCAATAGCTTACCTAAGCTTTAGTTAAAGCGTATCTCACAATTTTAAACTGTCACAGAATTATTATATACTTGTCAAACATGCTTAATTAAATAAGTTTGTTGTAATTTTTAACTGATAAAAATAAAATTACCAGCAAATGCTCTAAGAAACGTTGTTATTATTGAATTTTCACTCAATTGAGAAATTAAGAAAATATGAAATTCACCTCTTTTTATTTCTCTTTCTTTCCATCATACTAAACACCCTTTATTCTTCATCTTTCCTTTATTTTCTCTCACTCCTCTCCATTTCCCTACTATATTTTCGCTACCAAAAAGACTCTTTAGGATAAGATTTACCCTTGACCTAAAGCCTTCCGCTCTAGCTTATAATTTTTTCATTCAAATATCCTTTTAAAGCTCTCAAAATAAGAGTTAAACAAACGACAAGAAAATCCTCAAGGGCCTATTTGTTTATTTGAAGAATAAAGAACAAAATGAAATGTTTTTGAATGATTTTTAAAAGCTATTTTATATTTTTTTTAAACGAGAGAAAAAAACGATTAAATGTATTTTGAAAGTTTTTTTAAGGGGTGACAAACTTATCAAAATATTAATAACATGTTCTTTTTTTTATGTATTAATAACTTGTTCTTAATAACATATTTTGAATATTATTTAAATTTCATAAGAATTTAATTTCATATTTAATACGTTTTCATTCTTATTTAGTGGATTTCACATAAGTTAAACACAATAATAAATATTACATTAAACAAAATAATTAAGTGAATCCAAATGACCACCAAGCAAGTTAATCAATTAGTTTGGGATTATTTTAACTTAATTGATGTTCTCAAGTTTAAATTTTGTATTTGTAATATTAAACACTTAGAAGAAAAAAATTTGCCTATTATTTTATATGATTCAAATATAATTGATTGTCTTTAATAAAAAATATTATGATCTAAACTAAAAAGAAAAGTCAATCCAAAAGATTAATCTCAAAATCCAAAATCCAAATAGTGCAATGCAAACAATAAGTCAACTCTTTCCTCCCTGTTAAAAAGCAACAACTACATTTCCTAAATTAAAATGAGACGATGTCCAACGCAAACAATAATCAAACTGAAGTACCTATTTCTTCAGCTGAAACAGAGAATTCAGATCATCATAAAATCCTAAAACACAAGATAAAATAGTTTTTTTAGGCATAATTAGGAAATTATTAAAAAAATATCAAGTGAGATTCACAAAAATAATTAATAGCATTATCTTTATTTTTCCTCCGCAGTTAATTATATATTATATTAACCAGAATTACATTCCTAATTCTAATCCAATTCACTCTGCATCTACATATACAATATCATAATCGTTCATAAGATTGCATTTGCATTGATTTCAAAAATGCAGATGAGGGGATCGAGTCACAGACTCTCCAGTATGGGCAATAATCGATCCCACATTCCCGCGCTCCTCATCTCCATGTTCGCCACTTTCGCTTCTATCTACGTCGCTGGAAGGTTCTTCTTCTCTTCCTCTTCCTTCCATAATTCCCGTTGCGCTTAATTTTAATCATTCTCAGTTTTCCTCTTCAGGCTGTGGCAGGACGCAGAGAATCGCGTTTATCTCATCAAAGAGCTCGATAGGATCACTGGCCAGGTCAGTTACTTGCCACTCGTCACTCCTCACACTCTTCTTCACTCATTTGTTGTAATCCTTCTAAAAATTTCGCTGCAATTTCAATTTCAATTTCAATTTCGTCGTTATCGCGATTTCCGTACGGACGAATCACCGACCTATTGCACTGGATTTAATTTTCGTGATTGCGAATCCAATTAATGCGTTTCAATTTGATCTGGCACTGTCGATTTTCTGAATTTGAGAACTGGTTGATCGCGTGTGTTTTATTATTTATTTATTTATTTATTATTAAGGAATTAGGATTCACTCTGTGTAGTAGATCAACTGTGGGATACTGTATTATATAATTTGACGCATTAGCATATGGACACGTGTCTCTACTTCTTGTTCTGGCTAACTTAACCGCAAGGTTTTCACTCCAGGGACAATCTGCTATATCTGTGGATGATACATTGAAGATCATAGCCTGCAGGTGTGAATTAAATTTTACATAAATGTGCTCCTTAAAAAATGAGCTAAAGGTTTTTTATTGCCGTTGGATTTTATTGATGATCTCCTTTGGATTTCAAACGCTTGTTCACTTCTTTCGTGGCTGTAACATTAAATTATGGTGATTGATTGTAGAGAACAACATAGGAAGCTTGATGCCCTTGAGACGGAACTTGCTGGAGCTAGACAAGAGGGTTTTGTTTCAAAACCCTTGATAGAGACTAATGGAACTTACTCAACGAGAAGGCCGTTGGTTGTGATAGGTATACTGACAAAGTTTGGTCGCCAGAAGAATAGAGATGCAATTCGAAAGGCATGGATGGGGAGTGGTAAATATATTCTTTGCTTTCTCTTCCTTGGTGCCACATGTCTTGAGTATACATTTGTCTATGTGTTGGTTTCAAAATGAATAAAATAGCAGTAAATACGAAATTTGATGTAAAGCAGTTATATGAAGCCTGAACTCTACATTTCTGCTGCACAGCACCTGTTGCTAATGAGTTAAGATACAGATAAAGAAACAAGAGGAGCTTTCAATTTTTACTTTTCTACCTCTAAGGAGAATGCTCCTATCTTCATTTCCACACTAGAAAGAAGAGTCAGCATCCTCTTGTTGATGTATTTAAATTCCTTTAATATCTGGTATTGATCATGAGTCATGACTCATGAGAAAACTCTATAATGCTATTGTGTTTTATAGTATATCACATGTAATGATTTATTTCATTGATTTTGAACATAGTTATATCTAGCGATCATGAATTTTTTTTTTTCAAATATATCTTGCTTTAATAGTTTGTTTACAGCTTACTGCACTAAGATTGAGGTTCAGATGAGGTTTTAATTTTAAATTACTGTCTTTATAGGTGCATCTTTGAAGAAAATTGAAGGAAAGGGCATCATTGTGCGATTTGTTATTG
The DNA here is from genome assembly GCA_007407185.1 of Glycine tomentella. Taxonomy (NCBI): domain Eukaryota; kingdom Viridiplantae; phylum Streptophyta; class Magnoliopsida; order Fabales; family Fabaceae; genus Glycine; species Glycine tomentella. The sequence continues at coordinate 1,818,344 of PYAF01003999.1, read as the reverse complement.
GTAGAAGGTTCAAATTCCTACTTTTGGACTTGTTGGGGTTGGGGTTTGTCAATTGGAACATTGCTTATAAATTACATACACTTTTTGCAGTGAAAATCGTGGAGACAATCAAGATAAAGACATTGATCGTGAGAATAGGTTGACTAATGACTTCTTAATTCTCGTATGTTCAATTAATTTAAGGATTTTTTTATCTCTTCACGTGCTTTGGAACTTATTATTTTATTTGAACTGCAAATTTAACAGGACATTCTAGGTATATCATTTGGCATTCACTTTTCTATGAAAACCCTATTGAGATGTCTCATTCTGAATTTGGAAATGGAACCTCCAGAGTATAATTTTTAGAATAGATTCAATAATGCTGCCCATGCAAAAATTGAATCTACCAAGTTGATAAAAATTAAAATAGGGGAAAATTTCACCACTGAGAATTCTGTTGCAAGCAATTTGTCACCACAACCAATTGTGCTGGTCAAGTTAAACCAGGTAGTTTAAGAAAAACCTGTTTCAATAACTTCTGTATTTTTTACATAGTTATTTCACTGAGCATTTTGTTATTTTATTCTTCTGTTTCCAATGGACAATGGTTATAATCACATATATTTTATTCTTCTGTATGGATCTATATTTGAGTTGTCACCAATCTTGGGTGGACAGCAATTCTTATATTATATGCTATGCATGCTATACTCCATACGTTTTTTTTTTCAGACAGTGGTTTAGATAAGCAGGCATGCTTAACTTGCTTGAGGCTCATAACATGTCTGTATTTTGTGGCTTCTTTTGAGTGGAGAATAAGGTTCAAAAGCAAGGTAGATAGCTCACATTCAAAAGTTATGGTCACAGGATAATCATGTGGAAACAAATGATGCATTCCCAAAGAAGGCCAAATTGTTCTTTGCTCATGCTGCAGACAAATGGGATGCTGAGTTTTATGCGAAAGTCAATGATGATGTCTATGTAAATATTGGTTAGTTTTTCTTTGACTGGATGCAGTGATAACTGTTAATAATGCAATTTAACTAATATTTCCTGTTATTGCAATTTATGATAACATTTTATTGTGTGCTTTTCCACCCTATTTAATAAAATTCCAAAGAAATTATTTCCCATTTTTTGATGTATATATGTCTCACAACTTTTTTTTTCCTACACAGATGCCTTGGGAGCTACACTTGCTACTCATTTGGACAAACCTCGTGTTTACATGGGATGCATGAAATCAGGCGAAGTTTTCTCTGAGTTGTGAGCCCCTTAAGTTGTTTAAAATGTATTATTTTATGTGCTTTATAGAGAATATTTTATGATTCTCATACTGATATCTGTGAAATATGACAGGAATCATAAATGGTATGAACCAGAGTGGTGGAAATTTGGTGACAAAAAATCGTAAGCCACGCAACCAGTTATTTCATATGACTGAACAACTGCATTAATTTTACTGCATATCAAACTTCTATAAATTAGTTATGTATGACACAGTATTGACCAGTTTTGAATAGCTGCAAGTGTATCTTTGGTGAAACAAAGGTTTTTTGCATGGTATTCTGCAGCTTAGTTTGTTGATCCCATAAGTAAAACTGCATTACGTGCTTCATAAAACAATCGTTATGGCTAGACTGTATCCCTATCATGAATATACATTATAGTGCTAAAATATCAAGTCCTTGCAAAATATAGCTAGACTGTATCCCTATCATGTGCGAGCTGAATATTTTTAATGTACCTAGCTTTTTGGTGCACAACTCTGAATGCATTGATGTCACTAAGTATTATTAATATTTTTCTTCATGTCATCTATTTATCCCCTCTTGAAATGATGCTAAAATTTCCTGTTCAACAGATACTTTCGTCATGCATCAGGAGAAATGTATGTTATATCACAAGCTTTGGCTAAATTTATATTAATAAACAGGTCAGATACACTCTTAGCTGCACCTATACTGTTGGTTGCCATTTATGCATCAATCTTGAATCTGTTGACTTGACAGATCTATTCTTCGTACCTATGCCCACGATGATGTGAGCGCTGGATCCTGGTTTATCGGGCTTGATGTGAAGCATGTTGATGAGGCCAAGTTTTGTTGCTCATCTTGGTCGACAGGTCTCCCTCTCTTTCCATGAGTGTGTTGCATGTGTGCTAGATTAAAATTCACGACATTAGTTTTATTGAAAAGGTGGCCTGACTTAAAGTATACAAGAAACTATATACAGAATTTACTTAGCTTAATGTTTGACATATATACGTCAAATTTTATTTTGCAACCTTAAGGTGATACATGATTATGTTTTTCAGGAGCAATCTGTGCTGGTGTTTGAGTTGATTCCAGTGCATTCTTGTGAGAAGATCACAAAGTAATACACAGGAATCATCAAGGTTTGCTTCCTAAGATTTTTTAATTTCAATTGGAAGCAAAGTGATTCCTAGAGATGTCTGTTGAAAAGTTGCTTCTGGTTCTAGATTTGATGTCCATGGAACAATATAGTTTCATTAGCTTATGAGCACAGGTGTCAAGTTGTGCGGTTGAAGGTTTACTAGCAGCTATTACTAAAGGCATGCAACGTCGTACAACAAATAAAAATTCAGCTTGCCACCAATAAGGTTTTTTTTTTTTTTTTTTTTTTAACAAGAGCTAGCCTTCTATGTGTTGGTTTGTATCATTCTATGTTTCTTTCCTTCGTTACATGGGCATAGGGGAAGATGACTCCTCTTAGTAGAAGAACATCCAAAAATGTAGTGAAAGTCTTTATAGGAATGACATGGTGACTGACAATCTCTTTTGCCATAAAGGGAACTTTTTTTTTGTATATGAAATAGGCAGGGAAATTTGAGTCATAATTATGTTTTATTCATACAATTTATTATTAGAATTTTACGGTTCGCTATTTTAATCACATAATTCATCATTTGATATAGTTTAGCAAGTCAATGATTCGTATATTGACTTTTTATCTTGCAATACACGGATAAATCAGTGCGATTACATCATTGATACAAAATAATAGAATTCAACGATTTATTATTTATTCCATTTCTTCCACCGTTTCTAATTGAAGAAATTGAAAAGTTAGATAAACTTAAGTTGCTAAATGAAAATGAAACTAAAATGAATTTTTAGTCCAATTGTATGCACTGTCACCGGCTTTTTATGCATTGCGTTTGGCCATTCCATTGTTCTATTTTTAGTCTTTTAATATAAAATTTTCAGAGACCTTTATTATTCCAAATTTAATTATAACACCATAGTTGTTGGTTGATATAAGGTGATCTAGTGGCTGGGAGAAGAGGCATAAGAGTTGAGTGATAAGGGGGTTTTGAATTCGAATCTTTCTACTAACATAACATAATATCTACTAAAATTTGCCGATAAAATACAAAACCGCCATAGCTCTTCCCAAGTTCTTTTCAAAAATTCTTTTCAACGAGTTATGCATAGCTATTTCTTCTTCCACTTTGGTTTAGCGATAAAATGCATTTCAATTGCTCTATAGTAGCCAATGTGGGATAGCTAGGAAGTTAAGGTCTAGGCCAAAAGCAAACATAATAAAGGGGGAAATATAGATTCTATCTGTTATCTCTAAAGAACTACCAATCCATTCAAACCAATTCCACGACTCTTCAACATACATGTAAAACAAAAGACAACAGATTGCCCATGTTCCAACCTATATTTGACCATTATTTATCATTATACAAAAGGAACTAACACATTCCTTGATCAATAAACGATACAGCCAACATGTTGCTTCAGGAGTCTCACGATGAGCCATTAAGGAAATGTGCTAGTGCCTTGTCCGTATGATTGTCATTCATAACCAAGGCTTCAGCAACGCTATTTGATGAAAATCCCATTTCACGCAAAAGGGTGTAGCCATTGACAAATTCCCGAACCTTCGAATGAATAATACATCAAGTCAGAAAAAACAAAGTAATCTGTAAAGAGTGACAAATCTTCTGGCTACTACTGTGGCAGCTAGCAATGTAAAATAAAAGAATTTTAGCAATAGTCTAATTAAGAAAAACATAAACCCATCAGATGGTATTGAAACCAATAGAAAATTAATATATATATATATATATATATATATATATATATATATAACTTTGAACACCATAAACATGCAGCTAATGGGGTCAGTAAAAACAATACAAAGAACCATTCTGTGTATGTCATTATCAGTATGACACCCCTACAGGGAAGTTTAGTCTTGGTCATCATAGGAATGACAGCATGAAAAACTTAGAAATCAGACCAAAGCTGGGAAAAGCTACTGAAATTCTCTCATTCTAAGAAAGGCATTTCCTTCAAGGTTGACAAGTAGAGTTATATTTGAATGGGAAGTAGACTCCAGATGAGAGATGGAAAAGCATTAACAGAATGCAAACAAGAAGTCAACAAGTAGTCTAGTTGAATAGAAACAGAGTTAGAAACTCTTCCATTTAGGCTTAAAGCATAACATGTCAAACCCTTATTGATCATTGACGCTTGTAAATGAAAGGAACCAGTAGACTCCACAGAACACCAAAGTTACCCTCCTAACCAACACAGAAGGATGAGTGATCAAAGGAAGAAAATCAGATCATGCAAGTTAATTATTGAAAAAACAATCAACTTGATGACCAAAACAAGTCACACTAATAATTTGAAGAGACATTATACTAGTATCAAGGGAAGAACCATTTGGGTTTCAAAGAATTATTCAACCAGAATGGTCATTACAGTTTACAGAGAGAGGGATGTATGCATTATTTTTCAGAAAAATAATCATACTTTTCAGCAATTCTATTATCTGAAACATCATGTCAATAATGAGTTACAGGGATCATAACATACTTTGGTTGGATTATCACCATAATTTTCAACGGCAATGGGAACAGCCTCTCGGCTAAGCCCCATGGCCATAAATTTGCTCACAATGGGATCCAAAGCAGTAACCTGAAAAAAAAAGTTTCATTTTACACTGAGTTTTGGAAACAGTAATTGATTTATCTATATACAGATAAACAGAACACCAAACTAACCATGAACTAACAAATAGTAAGTTATAACCTCTGCATAATAAATTCCGGAAAAAATTTTATTAGGTTACAACAGCATATTGGAACTTGCTCTAAATGAAGAACAAACCTGTGCTGTTGATGAATCAGAACCTTTAGTCAGAATATTTTCTGATCCAAATTTGCTCCAATTTGGGTTATCCTTCCCTGCTTCAGCTAAAATTTTTCTCTCCAATCTAAAATCAAATTGGAAGTTGCTCCGTGGATTATCTCCCGCAAGTGATGATAAATGAGGCTGCAAAATTGTCAAAACCATTAAAAAACCATATTCAACTAACGGAACAGAGGTCAATTATGAAAAGCTTTAGTATTTTCACACACTTGGCATGGAGAAGAACATCCTCAAAATGAAATTTAAGCAAAAAAAATCTGCTAAAACTAATATGAATAAACCCCATTGGATTCCACTAGCCGAGGTCAGCTACATGCATAAATGAAAATTAAAACTAAAACTGTGATATTCAACAGAGTGCCCATCAAGCAAAGGGTAGCTTATAACCATAGGGAATCTGCATTAACGATGCTTCAGCTTTGCCATTGGCAACCAATTATTTCTTTATGTCACCAATTTTAATTTGGGAAAGATCAGCTAGGAGTAACGGTTTGTGATTAAATGACAATGTAAAATTTCTAAATAACCTATTTTCTCGTATAGAGTTTGAATCTAATTCGAGCTAGAAATAAGGTTTATATCGAACTTGAGTTGACCTACTCAAAATAATAATACCAGAATCGAGAAAAGCAAAACATACCGGCGGTGTGATCCTATATTCTGGCTTTATACCAACCCTAACGCCAAATCCTGCTGCACATTCAATAGGAAAAATCAATTTCACCACCGCGAAAACGCGACTAAATCAAATTTTCTTTCATTTCCACAAATTAAAGAAAAACGGAAAACGAATAAAAACTTAAACCAATCAGTTTCGGAATGAGAGAGTTACAAGAAGGAGTTGGATTCTGCTGATACGGTGATGGACGGTACATCGGTGACGGTGGCGGTGGCGGACGGTACATCGGAGGTTGTGGGCCCGACCTGCTTCTGAAATCGTAGTCCATCGAATCCAACGGGTAACAACTAACAATCACCTGCGTTGCGTAAACAAGCGTGTGCCTTCCCACTTCGGATTCGGATGCCAACTTCGTGTTTTAACTTTTGCTCGTTTCTTGTTTTGACTTTTGACTGATCAAACAAAATGTTTACTCTAATAATTATTGTAGCTTATTTCAATTTTAACTAATCAAATTTAAATTGGGTGCTAAAATGGAAAACTATTTGATAGCTAAAATTGTGCAATTAGCCATTAGCTACATGTTCACGACAAGGCTGTCAAATTTGAAAGTTTACAAAAAGTAAACTTTCGTAAACTCGTCTCTCTCGTTCAACATAAAAATAATATTAAAAATATATACATAATAGTAAAAAATTTACCATGAAAGAATTATTATATCATAATGTATGTTTATGATATCATACATAACGCATCATATTTTATATTAAAGTTAATATCAAATGAAAATTATAAAATTGATTTAGTAATAAATAAATAAAAAAAAAAAAAATCAAGAGTTTGAATTATTCACAATTTTTCACTAACAAAACATAACAATTAACAACTATATTTACCAATAAATAAAAAAATTCAAAGTTAATATCAAATAGAGATTATATCATATTTGTTTAAGTTATCAATGTGAGATTGTTAATTTCTGCTAAACTTGTAACTCCAAAATCAAGTGTGAAAACTGTTGAATTTCTATATTCCAATACAACAAAATTACAGTTTACAACACATTAATCAACAATCTATGCTCCCACATGTTGGCTGAGAGTAGAGAAAGGGAGACAAATAATAGAGTCCTGTCTTTACAAGGAAAATTAAGACCTACTTCATCAAGGCTGAACACGATCTAGAACTAGAAAATACACTTGCTATGGTACATGATGAATACAAAATTACAATCCAAATATAGGGTCATTTGCACCAAATATAGAAGAACCAAACTGTCTTGTATTCAAATCATTGCCATCCAAGGCAGGACCAAAACGATCCAGCCACTGTGTTGGACTTGCAATTTCATTCTCCTCCACCCACTCAGCAGTCATGTCAATATCATCAAATTGAAGCAGATCAACTTCTGTAGACTTTGCACTCATCTTCCTAGCTAACTTGAGATTGTAGTTTACATAAACTAGGTCATTCAATGTTTCTCTATCAATCTTGTTCCGCTTCTCAGAGTGAATTTGCCGAAAGGTACTCCACTGCCTGTGAAATGAGAAGGTGCTGCAAACTTGACTTAATATTCTAATGGCAACTCGTTGCAACCCCGGAGCAGAGTCACCATACTGCTCCCACCAAAGCCCTGCAACGAATAAGCAATGAGTCTGCAGAATAATTAACCCTACTGTGTAATGGTACAAGCAGTTGCAAATAAAACAGTCGAAAAAAGTAAATAGTAAACAACAAAAATCACATTCTTATTAGAGCATGCTCAAAATCCATTGTACAAGGTAAACAACAGACTGAATAATCAGCATCCTTGCCACTGCTTCAGTAATACAATTGCTAAGATGCCTGAGAATCAAAGCATGGTCCAGCATTTGCTAAAAACACACATGTCAGAAACATTTTGTTGTGTTGTTTTTGTTCTGTTGTTCTCTAAACTCTAAAGAATAATGATGAATACAAAAAGCAAAAAGCATAGGACAGATGCATTTCAATTTGAAGTGGTCCTCCCACCCAAGAAAAAAAGCCATATAAATAACAATTAAACCAAATGAGGCGAGTTGTTCCCATGATTCACATCAGCTGAACCCATGTTTCTCAGAGTGCAACTGAAATCAGATGCTAACTGGTTGTCCGGTGAATGAAACAAAAAGGAATCTTATTAACCAAAAATGAACTGAAAAAAGTCCTAATTAAGTTTCGCATGACCTATCATTTCAAATGCATTCCATTTATGATTTAATGGACTAGGCTTCCTCAAGTCCTCTCACCAAAAAAAAAGAAAAGAAAAAAGAAACTAACAGTTTCCAAACCAGAACATCATTCATCCTACAATTAGGCTCAGTAGCTTGACGGACATTTTGCTCCCAAAATACAAGGTTTTCTTTACCTAAAACCAATGTTTAAGTCAGTCACTAATATTCATAAAAGTTAATGTTGGATAGAAAGATGTAGCTTAAAAAGAACTTCATCACAAAATTGGCTCTCTGAGAGAGAAAATGTATCAAGGGACACTATTTTAAAACTTACTAGGTGCAACTGTATTCCGTGCCTCCTTTGCTAGGCTACAGCCAAACATGCCATGTGCTTTGGTAAAAGTATAGATTTGATTGGTGATGTCACGCCTCATATCTGGTACAGGAAGCAATTTCTCCAGTACATTAAAGAAGTCTTCTTTTATAGAAGAAATAAATTTTACTTCAGGATTGTATTGGATACTGGGGTTCAAGAAGGCAGCAGCTGCATGTAGAGGAGAATGGAGTTGGTCTCGCCACTTTTTATCGACTATATCTAAGAATTTCTTACACTTATTCTCATCCATTATGTAGTATGTCCTGATTGATTCTTTGGCCCTGGTCATTAGCTCGTATATGGAACCCACAGTTGGTTTCCCTTCTGATATTTCTCTCAATACTTTCAAAAAAGGCTCAGAGATGGCCACACACTCTTCCACTGTCCTCCAGAAATCACCATCTTCAGCAATTGCAATACAAGAAAGACTCTGTGGTTTATTTGCATAGGAAGTGTTTGAGGCATATTCATGGCTGTGGAACATATTCTTCAATCTTGTTCTCAATTTCAACATAGACTGTAAAGACAGGAAGGTGGATACAGACTTTGTGATTCCAGTCCTGATAAGTTCTTGGCCTCCAGTGTACTTCTTCATAAGATCGAGCAATGAGGCATTATTGTATATTAACTTTGATATGGTTTGTGCTTGTAAAATACATCTACTAATCCAATCAACCTTGGAGAATTCCTCCAAGATTAGGTTTAAACATTGAGAGGCACACGGAGATACAAATATAGTTCCATAACTCTGCACAATATGATTAGCAATACCAGTGTAGTTAACACTGCCATCCATAATAATTTGCACAACATTTTCAGAGCCAAACTCTTGAATTACAGAATCAAAAAGATCAGCCAGCCACTTGGTGTTCTTGAAATATGCAGAGGCATCCACAGATTTATGGAAAAAGGTCCTGGATGGTGATGAGACTAAGAAATTAATTATGGCCTTTGATTTATAATCTGTCCATGTGTCTGCAATAATGGTGCAACCTGTAGTGGCCCACTCTTTCTCAACATCTTTTGACTGTAATCCCACTTCTGATTTTATCCTTTCCAACCATGTTGTTTTCAGGATTTTTGCAGACGGACCAGTAAATCCAAGACCACACTTTGCAATGGCATCAATCATTGACTGATAGGATGAAGACCGTGCAACACTGAAGTCTAGCTTATTCTCAAAAAAGAATAGAGCAATACTTCTCTCTGCATTCTCTTGGTTATTTGTAGAGGAAGGGGTCATAGGATTGCCAGTAGGGAAAATCTTCATGACAGGGGATGCTGCATCCAAAGATACAAGAGCTTTAGTTGCGGAAAGATTACTGGGAGACTTGACTTCTGCTATTTTTTGCTTCTTCGCACTAGAGATTTCTTTGACCTCTTCCTTTGATGCTATTATACCCCTTACTCTATCTGTAACATCATCTCTGACCTTGCTACAAGGATTTACCCCTTTACTAGGGAATCGAGATAAATGATGCTTCAACCTACTTATGCCACCATTCAGAACTCTTTGACAAAATTTACACCTTACCTTGTTTCCATCTAATTTCTCTGCATATTCCCAACAGACATCTTTTTCCCGAACCACTGCCAGAGTTCAATTAAAAAAATTAAAATCAGCACATTATTCAATAAGCTGTTCTTTGGTTTTTTTAATTTATTACATTTGCATCAGAGTAACAAAGAGTAAGTTAACATATTCAATTAAAAATAAGGATCGGCAAGATGCAAAATAAAAATAGTAAATTACACTCGCACACCCTGTGTTTTTTTTCTCAAATTGCACCCGATACTCCTCCCTTTTTGTACATTACTTTTATCCCTTCTATTAACGTCGGTAACTAAGGTCAATTGAAACAGAAGACGAAATTGCCCGATAGAGTAAATTACACTCGCACCCCGTGTTTTTCTCAAATTGGCCTCGTACCCCTCCCTTTTTATACATTACTTTTATCCCCTTCTATTAATGTCATTAACTAACGTCAATGTCCAGAGAATCAGACGCAGTGGTGATGGTAGCTGAAGCTACGACGGGAAAAGAGGAGGTGGTGGAGGTGGATATGGCAGTGTTGGCAACGGCTATGTTGGTGGCGGTGACAACGGTAGAAGCGGTGACTATGGTGGTAGTGGTTGCTCCAGCGGGAGTGGGTGCGTCCGGACGTCGTGTTGGTGGACGAGGACGACGATGAGGAGGAAGAGATGATGATTCGTATGGTAAGAAGAATATTAATATAGAAGGTAACGAAATTATTATGATCCTAGGATATAAACAATAATTAGTTGATACTAGGTCCCATGGTTTCAAATTATGGTTGCGGTTGAAAATGTGGTCACAATTGCAGCCACTGTGATTGTGGCAGTTGCGATGCTTATTATGGCCATTGCAGCATGAATTTATTTTATGTTTGCACCAAATATAATTCATAATGACTCATTTTAAACATTCTACGTCTCTTGTTCTTCTCCCTCCCAAATTCCACCTCTCCCTCACCACTAGCTTGTTATCATTTTACTATATATCTAACCCTTCAAAATTCCCTATAAATCTACAATATATAGAGAAAGAATGAAAAACTAAGTGTTTGAGGATTAAGAAGCACATTGTGGATTGTTGCAGCCCAATGCAGCCGTTTCACCCACTGTGTTTTGGCCGTTGAATTGGGGATTTTCCTGTGATTATCAAAAGCAGTGCAATGTGGTGTTCTACTATCATGCTAGGTCCATTAATGATACAATTAGCATCGGCTTTATTTTAAAAGACAGGTACAGTGGAACATAGGCTTCAACTTACTTTAGGATGCAGTAACGTAGCCACTGGAGAATAAGTATATGAAAACCTACACGAAAAGATCAAAACCAGAAAAATAGAGTAAGAATCTCATCAGAAACACAACACGCTATAACATGAATCACAGTCATTCAAGCACAAGGGCACAACAGTGATCTTTCAATTATTAAAGCAATGCACTTGAATAAATAAAAAATTAAAGTAGTTTAGTGAATTTTCTCAAGAGACAAAGAGTTCCATCAAATATTGTAACTCTTCCTTTGCTTGCAAAAGCATTAAGTGAAGTCAAGCATCATATTCAAATCATCTTTCATTTTACTCATTTTGAAAACACATTAAGATATTCCAATCCTTCAAAGAACCAAACAAATTGAATTAAATCTTCCTCCCGATCGCACAGTGAATTAAATCTATTTTGCGAAAATAGATTTCATTTCATAGATGCAGAAAATCAATTGCATTTAAAACAAATTAAAAGGCGAAAGAAATAAAAAGGAAAGGATGAGATGTAAGAATGAGATAGCGAGAAATTTGGAGCTTACGGAGAGTGAGAGATTGGACAATCCCGACGGAGAGATAAACGGAGATCGCAGTTTGAATAATTTTTTCGATTTATCGCGATATTTTCGAGCTAGGGTTTATGCTGCGGTGTATCTTCGTTCTTATCTTTTCTTCTTTCTCCTCTCACTAACTCTTTTTTTTTTTTTTTTTTTATCTTCTCTTGTATTTTCTCGTTTTTCGATTTCTATTTTTTTATTTTATTTTTGGTTGCTTAGCAACTCTCTGTGTTTGTGTTGGGTTTCTTTCGGCGATATCTCGCGCATATTTAACCCATGGTATAGAACCTGGTGGGACCGGTGAGCGGAAGATTTATGAAGCGACAAATCATTATTACATCAGATGATTTACCTCGTATGAAGTAAGTAAATGTGAGGTAAAAGAAAAATGTTTTTCAATAGGTTGAAGCTTATGGTGGAACATAAGCTTAAATAATATTCAAAGACATGTATAGTTAGTGGAACAATATTTTCGATTAACTAAAAAATCGGTAAGTTTATCAGAAATTGTAATTAAAATCAACTACATACGATAAATTTTCTAATAAGGTAACAGTTAACTGTAATGAATAAGTTTTTTTTTTACGAAACAAATATTTATTTTTACGAAACAAATATTTATTTTTAATACAAATAAATTATTTGTTTATTTTTATTTTTCTGATATACTTAGGATAATAATAAAACTATTTTATTTAATATTAAGAATATTCATGAGAAAATATTATGAGAGAATAAAATATATTATTTTTCAACAAATCTTATAAATATGAAATAAATTTATCATTCAAT
>PYAF01003999.1:1752507-1802085 GCA_007407185.1 Glycine tomentella | reverse complement strand
CGAAATCAGTTATTTTTCGATAAAATAACTGATTTCGTTTTCAATAAATACTTTCTATATATTCTGTTTCGATAAAATAACTGATTTCGTTTTCAATAAATACTTAATTTATACTTTATATATAGTATACTTATTTTTAGCACTTGCCTTGAAGAGATTTTTTCACTACTTCAATTTATTTCATATCATTACAATTTAGTAACAAAATCAATTATAAATTAAAAAATTTATTTAAACAGTTGCTTAAGTGACTTACTTATATATAGTAAGTATACAGCCCTGATAATTCTTTGACTGATAGTATTTTATTTTTATTTTTTATCTTTGGTCGGTTAGAATTTAATGACCCTCCACCATATAATACTAGAGTGTACTACATGGTCTCTGTTTAAAGTAAGTTCAAGTGGTTAGGAGAAATTCTGATGTCCCCTCTCGTATTGTAGAAAAATCTTAATCTTAAGATTCTTAAGTCTTAACTATAGATTTTAACGACGCAAGGGAGAAAAAATGAGTGGTAGAAATGAATAGTGAAGATCTATTCCTCCACTACTAATAAAAGGAGGTTAGAATTTTTCAGAAATCAGTGACAACATTTTTTTTTATCCTTGCCATTGAAATTTGCATTGTTTCTACCAAACAATCCTATAATTGATTCTAGCAATATCCGTACGTAAAATGCGTTACGCCAAAGCAGGGATTCCCCTTATTTTAGCCTAGGAAGGTTATCCGTGAGAGTTAGTGACTGAATTATATATAATAAATATAATATATAACAATGCATATATAAGCGTGCATATAAAAATATAATACATATATAAGTCTGCATAGTTGTTTCATTACATTAATAATTGTTGATCCAAATACTATTAAATTTGGTTTAAGATGTGAATTCAAATTTTATGAATAAAAAAATAATTATTGAGAGGAGATAAGTTACTAAAATTGGTCACCCAAATAGTTGTTTCAGTACTCTAAAACGCACTCCTGCATATGCACCCTCCTAATTGTACGGCATAAAATAATATCTAACCTTTGGCTTCTAAATGATTACCGAATGAGTTTCTCTTACTTCAATTGCATGTGGCACTGCTGTTCTCACAAGCAAATACAGCTCATCTTCCATCACTACCAATATACCATCATTGCAACGACCCCAGTTTAGATTTCCTTCCTCTAACTGCTTCTGAAACAAGATGGACATGTGTCTGATATGGTCCTGGACCTACTTCATGCTTTTCTAGCTAACCCCCCAAATTCATCACTCTTTCTTTGTTCTTGAAGATTCTACCATGTTTTTTGAGGACACTGTGCTCTTTGTCTGTGGATCTTTAACTAGTTTGCTGAATTTTGGGATCAAGAAGTGAGTTGTAAGTATTCCATTTTTTTCTCTTTATGCTAAGTCTGTCAACTGTCAAGTGCCTCTGCCTTTTTGCTTTTTATCTGTGTTCACTTGGATTAGTTCCAAAATGAAAGGAAAGAATAAACCCAAAATTTTAATATTTTTAATGCTTTTATTGTGTATACACTATACAGATAGAAAATATTTCTGCTATTCATGTTTCTGATTGGTTCCATATAATGGTGTATTTGTCTGCTGTCAAAAAAGTCTTTGTCACCAGCATTTTATTATTGGCTGCCTATTAAACTGACTTTTAGCTTCCAAGTTTAGGTTTGCATCGTTTATGTTATGCTAGTTATTAAGGAAAACCAATCGAGTAGATGAGCCAAAAAACATGTTAACAAGGTTAATTTCAAGGTCAAACACGAGCTGCTAATTTTGACTCAACGGACACTTAGTATAATCTTAGTAAAATGCACACGGTACACATACAAACAAGCCCCATGCACAATTGTCTTTGGTTCAGGTTTGCGTATGTAACGAAAACACTCCTGTTTATTAATTGTCTAATTAATCCTTCGTTATTTGTACACTTTGGTTTCTTGTAAAGGTGACCAATAACTTGAGTAGAAGCATTACTTTACATCCAAGTTGTGGTGAAGTGTTGATCTTCTCTGTTCGAGCCGGAAAATGGACAAGAAGCTGCCCCTCTTGTTCATTTTTTCAGCAGCCTTGGTGATGGAAGCAGTGTTGTTGGTTAGTGTTGTGGCTGAACCAGTGGAAGATAAACAAGCTTTGCTTGATTTCCTTGACAACATGAGTCACTCTCCTCATGTCAACTGGGATGAGAACACTTCTGTTTGCCAAAGCTGGAGAGGAGTGATTTGCAACTCTGACGAGTCCCGAGTCATAGAACTTCGATTGCCTGGAGCTGGGTTGAGTGGTCCAATCCCTCCCAACACCCTCAGTCGCCTCTCGGCGCTTGAGGTTGTTAGTCTTAGATCAAATGGTATAATTGGCCCTTTCCCTGATGGTTTCTCTGAGCTGAAAAACTTGACCAGCCTCTATCTCCAATCCAACAAGTTTTCTGGGTCGTTGCCATTGGATTTTTCAGTTTGGAATAACCTTAGTGTTGTCAATTTGTCCAACAATTCTTTCAATGGGAGCATCCCTTTTTCAATTTCAAATCTGACTCATCTCACCTCATTAGTCCTTGCCAACAACTCCCTTTTGGGTCAGATTCCTGATCTCAATATTCGTAGTCTGCGGGAGCTGAATCTAGCCAATAACAACCTTAGTGGGGTTGTGCCTAATTCCCTTCTTAGATTTCCTAGTTCGGCCTTTGCCGGTAACAATCTTACATCAGCTCACGCACTCCCTCCAGCTTTTCCTATAGAGCCACCAGCTGCCTATCCGGCAAAGAAATCGAAAGGACTCAGTGAACCTGCATTGTTGGGTATCATCATTGGTGCTTGTGTGCTGGGGTTTGTGTTGATTGCAGGTTTCATGATTGTCTGCTGCTATCAGAATGCAGGTGTTAATGTGCAAGCAGTGAAATCCCAGAAAAACCTAGCCACTCTGAAAACAGAATCTTCTGGAAGTCAAGACAAAAACAACAAAATTGTCTTCTTTGAGGGTTGCAATCTTGCATTTGATCTAGAGGATTTGTTGAGAGCATCTGCTGAAATTCTTGGAAAGGGTACCTTTTGCATGACATATAAGGCTGCTCTAGATGATGCAACCACTGTGGTGGTGAAGAGGTTGAAGGAGGTCACAGTCGGAAAACGAGATTTTGAACAGCAGATGGAGGTGGTGGGGAAAATTAAGCACGAAAATGTGGATGCAGTGAGGGCATATTATTATTCAAAGGAGGAGAAACTCATAGTATATGATTACTATCAACAAGGCAGTGTTTCTGCTTTGTTACATGGTATGTTCAACCTTTTCTCTTACCTAATTAAATTATCTTCAGCTTCTCTCATTTTTCCCAACAGGCAGGCTTACAAACTGGAAATTTGGTTTTCTGCAATCATATAATAGGAATTGTTTCATTCAGCATGCCCAGGTCTAAACCACTAGGATTATAATGCAACGTTCAAAACTAACTGTTTTGTACGTAGTGTCTCTGTCTCCATGTCAATCGAACTAAGTAGTAGTAGAACTAGGGCCTAGTAGTATGTCATTAGGGATTTTTTAAATTAAAATTTGTCACTGACTGTGCATTAACTTAATGAATCCTGACTACTACACTAAGGCCTTATTTGGATAAACTTCTCAAGAAGTATTTATGGGAAAAGAAAATAAGAATGTAAAATGCATCAAACTTCTTGATAAGTTAAAATCAACTTAGCTTACACAAAAAGCTATATTTATTTAACCTTCTTATTTTCCTTTTATAAGAAGTTTGTCCAAACAGTGCACAAGTCAGGGAAGCAATTCAGCCTGTCACATAAGTTGATTTTGGTTAATATTCATTTGTTTTCCAAATGCATCTTTCTTATAAGTTATGCTAACGAAGTTAATTGGATACAATTAGGAGGCTTTCTTCACATATATAATTTTCTAGAAATGGCTAATGTGAGCATCTTGCATTATGCAGGCAAAGGAGGGGAAGGCAGAAGTTCTTTAGACTGGGATAGCCGCTTGAGAATTGCAATTGGTGCAGCCAGAGGCATTGCTTGCATCCACGCTCAACATGGAGGGAAACTCGTTCATGGAAACCTAAAAGCCTCAAACATCTTCCTCAACTCACAAGGATATGGATGCATATCTGATATTGGCTTGGCAACATTGATGAGTCCAATACCCATGCCAGCAATGAGAGCAACCGGATATCGTGCACCAGAAGTAACAGACACGCGCAAAGCAACTCATGCATCTGATGTGTACAGCTTCGGGGTGCTACTACTTGAGCTTCTGACTGGGAAATCCCCCATAAACAGCACAGAAGGTGAGCAGGTTGTCCACTTAGTTAGATGGGTGAATTCTGTGGTTAGAGAGGAGTGGACTGCAGAAGTGTTTGATGTACAGCTGCTGAGGTATCCAAACATAGAGGAAGAAATGGTAGGGATGCTACAAATAGGGATGGCTTGTGCTGCAAGAATACCGGATCAGAGACCAAAGATGCCTGACGTGGTGAGAATGATAGAGGAGATTCGTCGTGTAAGTACGCCAAATCTACCATCCACCGAGTCTAGATCAGAAGTTTCTACACCCACCCCTCGTGCAGTTGACTTACCTTCTACCTCTGTTCAACAATGAGATTCTTTTGTTCTGCTCAATAGTTGTTAAGATGTAATCAATTCAATCATATTCATAACAGGAGAAATGATATCAATCTAACGGACTTATGGTCCTTGGAAGTTAGTAAAAACAAATTGGTGCCGAGTAATTGGGTCCCTTTGCTAGTGATTATTGTATTGTTATTCATTCTTTCTCAAACATTGAAAAATTTAAATACTTGTTATATATACATTATTCAGAGTATAGACACATTATAGTCTTAAAACTACCTCGACAAGTTTTGTCATGAACTATACATACGACACCTAATACGTTCAGTGATGCCCTCAGACCACTTTGATCGATTAAAACTAGCCATTCTGTCAATGAAAGATTTGTTCCACTAGTCAATATTTTTTTATTATAAAAAAAATACCTTTTCATACTTCATAATTTTTTTCTTTATATTTGGAGTTCTTATTTATGAATTGTTTTTATTACTGTATCTGGTAGAACTTATTAGACCTCAACATGAAGCTAAATTTTCACCAATTTACATTCTGATAAATCAAAACTAAACTCTAAATTTAATATTTTTAATAAATGGTTCGAAAAATCAATATCTGCCATTCTGTCTAAATTGCTAAAAGGGATAAGAAAAATAACATTGCAGACAACTGCCAGATTTGTTTTATTTTAACGCTCACAGTTTTCCTTAATCCTTATACATGTACTATCGGTGTAAACTTAAATAATAACAAACACAGAGAAAATTTATTAATTCCTCTATATTTGGGGAAAGGGATACAGAATTTTGGGGCCTGCTGATGAACCATGAGGTATGAGCCTTGTTCACAACACTAGAACTCGTTTGGTTAAATTTTTTGGAAATCACAAAATCCAAACCAACGGAACCACCTATTTGTTGAAGGGGGAAATGCAAAGCATTTTCAACATTTGCAATGTAATTGATAGCTTGGTTCGTCAGTAAAGACTTGGCACACAATTTCACCATTTGCGTTCACAACTTCAAAGATATCAATCCAGTTTGCAACAACTCAGATCAGATGAGGCAAATTGAGACTGAGCCTCTATATTGGGGTGCTGACGCAAGTTAAAGTATATTTAACATCAACATAGTTGGTGATAGTACCATCATAAAAACATGGTCCACGCAAAACGGAGATGGGGAAGGTATTGAATGTAAATGGACTTGGGGGAAGTCGTGAAGTTTAGCAACGAACGGCTAAAGAGTAAAAGGCTAAAGACAGGAAACAAGCTACATATGATATCGTGTTAGCTTAAAAAATTTGATATAATTCCATTTCATACATCCAGCCGAAATTGGTTTCAGATTGAAACTATATATTTCTGTTCTAAAACTTCTGATAAAAGAATAATAGCGTAATTAACCTTTGGAAAGGAAACACTATACCAAAAGAACCTTTCCTACACAATCGCTCAACAATCATTTCCTTTACATGTCTCCTACCAAGTTTACAGATGTTATCACGAAAATACAAAAGAAGTTCACTTCCTCAAAATTCTTGTTTTGACGCTCCCTGAAATATATTAACAGAGAAAATAAGAGAAGATTCAGAAATACACAGCAGAAAGTACTACAAAACAGAGAAATAAGAAAGCATGGAATGGTAACAGAGATGATAATTCCCCTTCCAAGCACCTACTCCACCTTCAAAAAAACTAAAGGAAAAAAATTTCGCCACATACCTTCAGCTTCCTCAAATTCAATTTCCTTAACCAAGTCAGATGCTGCATTATACTCAAACCTACAAAGGAATTGCAAAACATGTATTTAGTGATAGATTAAATTCGAGAGGAAGTTTCTCGATAACTGTTAAAAACATTACTAAGCAGCAAAATTGTTATAAAGACCGCAGAAAACACTAATCAAACTTGTATAAACAATTTTAAACTTGGGATCAGAAAATGTTACAATAAGGCTTAAGTTATTGCAATTCTAACTATGTAATAATTCCTGGAGTCAAGGGATTAGGGAATGCAGTGGTGTTGCAGACATCTGCCATGCAGGTATATACTGTGTGTATACCCAGGTGTCATTTTCATGCACATCAGGACCTACCTTGCGGGAATTAGAATTTCAGAAATGGGATAATGCTTTTATAGGAGTCAAGGAATATCTTTAAAATGGTATAAAAAAATTACTCAGAATTTCCATTAGCAATGCACCATAATTCTCATACATAATCAATACTTTTATACAGCTACCAGGGTCATACCAGATATAATCCTACATACCTGAGATAGACAAAGACGGAATACTAGGAATAGTACCCAAAAAAAGGGTATTAACATCTCCCTTTAAAGCAGGAATTTCAGAATGAAGGGTTACCAAAAAATTCAATTGTTTGCTAGCATGTATATACTATATTTCTAAACACATTCTGTAGAAATCCTCAGGGAACCATTAGTCCACTACAAAAAATTTAATACAGGCCAGAAAGGCATCACTGTTTTTGCTCCATAGTCTGAGCATTTTTGTGTTAAAACTTGGAAGTGGGGAAGTGCCCGATCCAAACATGCCCTGTTGCTAGATCATGTAAGCAATCACATACGACAATGAATGAAGCAATGAATCGCTGCAATAGCTGTAAATTCAAATTACCTATTGGAAGAAACCACCTCGAGTTCATAAGCATCAACAAAGGCAGTGATGATTTCATTCTTTCTAGCGCTAGCTATAAGTAAATCATACTCTGTCGGAATTATAACTGCAAGAAAGTTATCACTGAGTTCACTTAGACAAATCTTCTCAACCGCTGCAAGGGCTATCCTCCGCTTAAGCGAATCAGTCTCAGGGTCAACAATGTAAATCGCAAAATCCGTAACCAACAGAATGCGGCATTTCATCTTCCCCGAACCCGTGAACATCAAAACTCTATCCGCAAATAGAACAATCGGGTCCCCTGAAAACAAAAACATCATTCAGAATTGTAACGCAATATTGACATTGCAACCGCATTCTTAAATTAAATGACGAAAGACATGAAATTAAAAATTAATAATGGAATAAGAGTAAGTCATATTAACCTTGCTTGTTCAAAAGCTTCCTCAAGTAGGGGTGAGAAGTGACGTCAATGTAGTCATGTTTATGGAGCTTGTCCGGTTGAACCGGAGAGGAATCAGCGTCTGGAACGTCGTCGTTTTTGGGATCGTCGATTTGGACCCGCCTCGACATTCTCAACCGTGTTTACCAAAACAGAAAGAAACGTTGAGAATTTGAAATGGGAGTGGCTACGAGTTATGACTTATGAGTTGAGATCAATGAGCCAACTCGCCCGCGTTCAACCGTGTGTTGGTCCCACCCAGCTGGCTCTAGGTCATTATTTCTAGTGCTCTCAAGTTGTTATGTGGATTTTTTTCAAGGGCATTAATTGGTAACGAGTATTTGGTGTCATTGATTAACAAATGAAAATTAAAAAATATTTATTATTTAAAATATAAATGTAAAAAAGTTATTAAAACCATAATTTTTCGTATTTAATAGTTTTTTAATTTTTAAGTAATATTTTAAATACATTAATTATTATTTGTCTTTTTTAATTACATGCATAATTTATCGAAATATAATTAAAAATAAATTTTTGTTGTAAAAACACACATCTCCTTGTAAGAAAAATTTACCCAATTCTTTCTATCTTTGACTGTCACCTTCCGCAGTATGATTTCTATTTCCTATTAAAATCCACTGATTTGTAATAATAATTGAATTGAAATAGAAGTTTCTAGACTAGGATAACTTGTGGATAGGGTAGAAAATTAAGAGCACATGCTTCATATGGAAAAGAAAAGAATGAAAAGTAGAAAACGAAGTATGGATAAATTGTACTAATCTTATTTATTTTAAATAATTAAAATGAAAATAATATTTAAAGCGATTCTACGGATCAAAAGCGAATCTTAATTGTTTAAAAACGTATTAAATGATGTTTAGATTTATAGATATTGAATACGTATTTTTTTTTTTGAACCTAATGATTTTATTCCTTACCTTTTTATGGTACATTGGTAGATGCATCTATCAATAAAATTCAATAATGCACGCGCAAGCAGAAACTTTTAATGTTTTAATAATTATGTACCGGTCGTACTAATATAGTAGTACTGTAAATTAGATTTCTTACTCTAACATCTAATTTTTATTTATTAAACATATTATAATTATAATTATTGAAAATGAATATGATAAAAATAAAATTACGTCTTTTATCGTTGATCGAAAACATAAATTGATAAAGATAAGGTGCCAAATAAGTGAATATGATAATTTTAATTAATTGTCACTAAAATGAATTAAAGAAAGAAGACAGCATCATGTTACTAAGAAATATAACCCATAATTATTATAAAATGATAATTCATTGCATATTTAGATTATCATGTTCAATGTTACTACAATATACGTTAACAAATTTACATTAAAAAAATATTTAAATGATATAATAAAAATTATGGATGTGTTAAAAAAGATGAGAACACGGTTAGGCATAGAAAGTTGATATTGAATTAGTTTAATTTAAATTTATTTATTAACATAAACACTTATGTTAATAAAATGAATATTTTTTAATATATGTATTTTAAAATTTAAACAAATTCACCGTAAGAATAATAGAAGCGGAAAGAAAGACCGTTTATTTTGGGGTGCCACTTTTTGACCTCGGGTAGGAAAAAAGGAATGGATTTCGTACAGAAAACGCCAAGTAGGGACCCACAACCGCTCTATTTGGGAAAGTAATAATGTAATATGCATATATTAATTAATAAATTAAGGGAGGGAAAAAGGAACAATGATAATAGATTAATAGCAATAGCAATAGCAACGAAAGGAAAGATAAATAATTAACGAGGGA
The DNA here is from genome assembly GCA_007407185.1 of Glycine tomentella. Lineage (NCBI taxonomy): Eukaryota > Viridiplantae > Streptophyta > Magnoliopsida > Fabales > Fabaceae > Glycine > Glycine tomentella. The sequence continues at coordinate 1,792,629 of PYAF01003999.1, read as the reverse complement.
GGGGAGAAGAGAAAGGAAGGAAGGAGAGTGGATCGATTCCTGAGCAGCAGCAAACATTTATAAAAGCTCTTTCCCTCAGACTCATTCCATTTTTACCTTTCTCTCTCGCTCGCAAACACAAATAATACAAAACAAAAAAGAACAAGGTAATCATCATACCTATCCACCGAGATCCATTCATCTCTTTTATGTTTCGTTGCGTTTTGTTTACGTTCTGATCTGATTTTGGATTTTCGTTAGGTTTTCGCGATGGCATCGAAGCGGATCTTGAAGGAACTCAAGGATCTCCAAAAGGATCCTCCTACCTCATGCAGCGCCGGTATTTTGTTTTGTGATTTTGGTTCTCATGCAAGTACTTTATATGATCCATGATTTTCTATCGCTAAATGATCTTGTGTAATGTTTTTGGGAATTCGGACAATGTTTTAGCCGTTCGTAGGTTATAGTTCCGCTTAGGGTAACAGAGTGATCTAAGCATGACTTGGTGACGCTGAAGCTGAATCGCTTGTGCTGATTTTGTGTTAAAAATTAAGATCTGTGTACATGTATGAGGGACTTATGATGATCGGGTGATTCTATGTGGATTGCTCAACAAATTATTTTGGACTTTTGTGCTATTCTTCCTTTTTATTTAAGCCTTACATGGTTTATTTTTTGTTGCTTGATAAATGATAATGTTATTGCCAGGATCATGCCTCTGTTGCGCGCTGCCTTGCTTGTGCGTTTCATAAGCAAACTTGCAATAAATAATTTCGAATTACCGCTGTTGAGGACTGATTAGTGTTGCATTTGTACATGTTGTATTAATGTTGTTACCATCTTAGTGTGATCCAACAATCTCTGTGATCATTAATGTCCTGCACTATTATAACTCTTATTTCTCATTTTGGATCTCTGCTTGTGTTGTTCTGTAACCTTATTGGAGGGTGATTGAAACTAATTTCTCTCCGAAGTCACTTAATATCTCTTTTAAGATTTTCATATGACCTAGATATTTATTGGTAGACAGACAATTAATGTTATAATTCTTATGTGTATTTGGATTGGTTTATTTTTGAAGAATTATATTATATCGTAGCTTCCTAATCATTTTGCTTTTCTTTAAGTTATAAAATATAGTTGGATAAAACTGTTGGAAATTTGCTTTATTAGTTCCCACCCATATAAGCAAGCTATAAGCCTACCGGTTTAGAGCCATGAGAAACTATTATGTGCTTATTATTTTATTAGGACATAGGAATCTGTTCAGTATAGTTATGTGGTGTTGTCATTTAGAAGTTGAAGAACTTTGTGCTTATCCCATATTTGTTCTGTTTTTTTTTTTTTTTTCCAAAACATTGCAGGTCCTGTTGCTGAAGACATGTTTCACTGGCAAGCAACAATTATGGGTCCTCCAGACAGTCCTTATGCTGGAGGTGTTTTCCTAGTCACTATTCATTTCCCTCCAGATTATCCCTTCAAGCCACCCAAGGTTTGTATTTATTGAGGTGTCTATTTCTGTAATGTTTCTACATTTCCTTTAATTCTGTACCAGTTATTGTTTTTAAAAAATAATTTCATGATACATTTTTCCCACTTATTTGGCTTATTTGGAGTTTTATGTTCTAAGAGATCCTTTTAGTAGTGATTGTTTCTTCTTTGAAACACTCATTTCCTAACAAGAATTAAATTTTGATATTTGGTCTCAATTTTCAAAAGCAGGACAAATCCAGCATTTATATTGTTGAAAGATTTAATGAGAATTCTGCCTTCTGTGTGTGTGTGTGTGTGATCTATATTGGATGCCATCATGAACACTGTAGAGCTCCTTCAGATGATCTTGTGTATACTCATCGATTGTGAATGCCTTTCAGGTTGCATTCAGGACGAAGGTATTTCACCCAAATATAAATAGCAATGGAAGCATTTGCCTTGACATATTGAAAGAGCAGTGGAGCCCTGCGCTAACTATTTCAAAGGTATTTTTCTTGATTATTTCACATCAGCTTTTATTCCTTAAACTATGTTTTAATCATTCCTCCAATGTAAACCGTCTAAACTTAGATGTGACAATTTCACAGCTTTCATGACCAGCAACATTTTAGGGTTAACTAAGTCTTTAGTCCCTAAACTTTTTCGAAATTCGGTTTCTAATCCCTAAACTTTTGTTTTTATTTATTTAATGAGATTTCGAGGACTAAACTGAATTTTTCAAAAGTTTAGGGACTGAAAACCTTAATGAAAAAAAGTTCATGGACATTAACCAGTCAAACTAAAGTTTAGGGACTAAAAACCTTAATGGAAAAAAGTTGAGGAACCTTAACCGTTCAAACAAATGTTTAGGGGGACTAAAAACTTAGTTAACCCATATTTTTATTGGGCTCATGATTCTAATACTTGTATTCAATTTTGATGTATAAGGCTATAGGGTTTTTAAGTTATGTAATCATGTGTCTCTGCCTCATAAAACATGTTTGACCTCTTAGAGTTTAGTATTGTAGTCAAATTTTTTTATGATATATTAACACTGAATTGAAAGATAGTGTAAAATCATTTTCATTGTCAGTAGACAAACTTAAAATCATTGTATTTCTCTGAAATGAAGTTTGCAATTATATTGTTAATTTTGAGTGACTCATGGAAGGGGACCACTATATGTAGCTTGATAGTTGATTCTTTCAAGCAGTCAGGCAGTTATGTAGCTCTTGCAGTTGGAGTTTTAAGTATCACGAGTCTTAAGTACTCCTTACTCAGAACAAGATGTTAAATTGCAACTGAGCATTGTTTACTTTGTCTTTTACATGTTTAGGTGTTGCTCTCAATTTGTTCCCTGTTGACGGACCCTAATCCTGACGATCCTTTGGTCCCCGAAATTGCCCACATGTACAAGACAGACAGGAACAAGTACGAGTCAACTGCCAGAAGCTGGACCCAGAAATATGCCATGGGTTAAGTGACCTGTGGTATGTGTGAGGGAGAGCCTTTCTACTCCCATTGTTTAGGCCTCTCAGCCCTTGTATGAATATTTGTCGTTTTAAATCATGATTAAGGCCCCTCCAGTTGAAGATGAATGGGGGAAAACGTTTCTCCTGCTGTTTGTATTGCAAATGTTCATGGTGATTTAGAACAGTGAAATGTTGCCCCAATCAAATGTTATGCTCAAATTTTTAACCGTTCTATTAAGTGCCATTTCATTTTTTTGCCATTTATGAACTTAGCCTTAATGAAGGTTTGAAGAGTTGCTCATCACCTGGTAGTTTTTGACACCATGTTCAAACATCCGGCGCGGATCAAATATTAAGTTTAGTTGGATTCTCTAAAGTGAGGACGGTGTTTAAAAAAATTAAGTGTAAAATTCTAAGTGATGACTGCTGAATGCTAATAAGAAAATTAGGAGGGTAAATTATCGTATATTCATTATCTATTACACCAGTTTTTAATATAATCTTTGGATACCACCAAGCGAGTTCCAGTTTTACCAGTGTTCCAGACAAAAAAATTCTAATCTCTGATTAACAACTTTATACTTTCGGAAAATGTACCTTTAATTACGGCTGATTTACAATATTTAATTCAATAATGCATATTTTTTTCTATAATTTTTTTATAATTGTAGAAGTGTAAGAAGTTTGTATACTTCTAAGTTCTCGTCCCATTATTCATATTACTTATTATTGTTATAATGTGTTTATGACATTATATTATCAGCTTGCCCTTTTCCCCCGGAACTCTGATAGTTCTATTCTGCTCTTGCTGTTTGTTACTTAGCTGCTGCTCGCCCCTGCGCAATCCGTTATGTATGATTTGTTTTGTTTTCTTTTATTCCGTGTGATTTGTTTGTTAATTTGTTTGTTTAATTTCTATACTCTACCAAATAACAAACTCTGATGTTTTGGGCGTTTGGCTCAAAGATCTCGATGCAAAGCTTCATAACTTTTATGCATGCTTAGAGAAATCTCATGAGAGACTTATAAGGAGACATTAAGGTATCTCAACATTTTTTTGTTGCTGGATGTAATTATGTAAAAAAAATTAAAATAAATATAAAAACAATCAATTGACTAATAAAATATGCACCAAAAAATGACTAACAAAACAAATGAATCACAGATGGTTCAAAATTTTAGAAGATCACCTTTGAGCATCCTTAACATGATAACAGTTGCTTAAATTTATAACGATGTCTCTTTTAAAAAAAAAAGTAATTTTAATAGTTGATGGGAAAATTAATAGTTAATATTTCAATATATTCCATGAAAAAGTAGAAGCAACTTTTTATTGTTGTCTTCACCATGAAAATTTAATTAATTATTTTTCACCATGAATCCAATCCAAAAAAGTCTTAAATTGAGTTACTTTGGATGATTCAAATTCAATTTTATACATTTCTTTTTTATTATTTATATAAATTAATGATACATCATATTTTTATTAATTGTTAAACGAAATTATAAGATAAGAAACTTAATTTAAATATAAAAAGGTTAAATGTAAACAATTAAAATTAGGAGAAGTGAAGTCATACATGAACGGAAATATAAAAACATAAGGCACGGTTAAGCTATAAGGTAATTTTATGTAACTTCCTCATTGAAAGAAAAGAGAAGTTGGACCGGCCCACTGTGAACCTTTTTGGGTCAGGGCCCATGGTAAACTGAACTCCACGCAAAGCATTTTGTTTGGGGTTGAGCTTCCTACACTATATACATTTCTAATACACCATATTGAAATAGTGGAATACCTAAAATATCCTTCACATTATGTTTTATACAAATTCACCAATCCATATGAGTTTTTTTTTTTTACGGATTGGCGACCCTTACAGATTCACCAATTCGTATGATTTTTTTTTACGGATTGGGTTATCCGTTAGTTAAAATATATTTTACGAAATAATTTAAAATAATGACGCATGCAAGTCTTGAACCTACGACCTTCACATTATTAATGTGATGCTCCAACCAACTAAGCTAATAGGCCAATTATGTAAAAAATTATTAATGTTGATATATATAACACTAAATTTTTTAATGTATATTAATACACATATAATTAATGTATATTTAATACATTAAAAATTTAGTGTTATAATATCAACATTAATTATTTTTTAACAATCTTTACTTAAGCATGAAGCAATTGATGGGGATGTAAGAATCAATTCCCCTAAATAATCAATCTTAAAGCTCATCATGGAAGATCAACTAAAAGGAGTTGTTATTGGTCCCATTGCAATTGTTTTGGCCCTTATCAAGGGGTTGCCTCCCTTTTTGTGTCCCAAAAATATCCTTTTAGCAAAATTATGATTCAGTTGAATAAAATGCACAACATAATTATGATTCTATTGCGGAATTATTTTTGCACTCACTTTATCACAATGAAATCGTGATTTTGTTGTATAATGTACATCAAAATCATATTTTTATTATATTTTTTATTACGCCAAACATAAATGACAGACTCGTGATTCTATTTTTATTTTTTTGCACCCCTTAACACAATAGAATCGTAATTCTATTGTTTAATTTATTTTCCGCAACACAACTGAATCATGATTCTATTAAGGTTAAAAAATTAAACAATTAAATTTAGATATCGTTGTACTATTTTCTAAACCCAAAAAGAATTAGTAACAAAATCACAATTTCATTTTGTCAAAATACACAACAAAATTACGAATTTTTTATCCACGTTTTTTTAGAGAAAATTATAAATAAAATTATGATTATATTGTAGATGTATCTAAAATGGAATTATGATTTCGTTGAATAATAAATTGTAAAAAAAACCCACCTCAAACATGAGTTGAAAAGGAGAGAAGTTGGGAAGGGAAGAGCTGAGAGAAGAAAGAGGGAGGGCACAAATGGTTGGGAGAGAAAGAGAAGGGGGCGAAAAGGTGGGGGACATGGGGAAGGAGAAGTGGGAGGGGAGGAGAAATTTAAAGTTGAGGCCAAAGAGATAATTTCACAATCAATAGTAGCACCCTCAATTGAAACGGGTTTGGTTTACCCTCAACGCCGACTTTGGATCCTAATCCTATAGTGAAGTTATTTTGAATTCTGAAAGAAAATTTTGGCAATGTAAATTCACAGAATTTGTCAATAGTATGTTTCTGCTCATTTACAGATTTATCAAACAGTTCAATTACTCTCTCACCTGCATTGCTGGCAATGTCAGGGGAGGTAGATGAAGACTTAGCCAGCGGCCAACATATAAAATTCTGCACAAAGTTCTGCAATAACATTGGTGTAATATTAAATACCTCTTTTATTTGTTTTTTATATCACTGTTGCTAGAGTAAAATATCATAGATGTAATTCTTTGAGCAATTAAGGGTATATAGTACTTGTTTTAAAACTTAATTTTATGTTAAAATTTTCGGTAGCAATTTTTTTTTTTTTTTACAATAGCGTTTGTACTTAAATCTTGTTCGGAAATCTATACCGATATTTTCCTCTCCAAAGCAAAACAAGTATAGTCACTGGCATTACTTGTTTGGGAAAATTTTTATCATAATTTATAACGTCAGTTGCGTGTGTATGAATGTATACTATACTTAATTAACTAAAAAAATGTCCAGAAAATTTAAGATAATTAGATAATTTTTAGAAAATAATTAAAAATCATTTAAATATATTTTCATAAAAAAATGCTTGGATGATCTTTTTTGTTTTAAAAAAATACTTTGGTCCTAAAAATTTGTTGACTAACAATAGGCAACGTGCCATGTCATTTAAATGGTGAAAGGAACAATAGGGAGACAATGAACATTATTTAATGTGAGTAGGGTGCTGTTGATACCCCTTCTTCCAAAGGACTAAGAACCTAATAAAGGTAATCTAATATATAATATATAGTATAATTATATAAAAACAGGATAGCTACATTATGGCGGCGACATCAAATGACACCCGCCATATTAGCCGGAATTGCCTCTCGAACCACTCATGGGTGGGTGGTTGTATGCTGTTTGCATTAACTCGATCAACTTCTGCATGTAAATAGAGTTTCAGTTAATCAAACAAGATGAGTTCAGCATACTGCATAAACAAAGCAAAAATTATGTTTGTTGTTTTGGTTGAACAACTTGTAAATTCTAATTAAAATTTTCATTTTGACGTAACATCTTTGATTTTTTTTATATTATTAATTGTTTAATGATGTACAAGATATGCTTATCTGATGAAAATTAACAAAATTGAAATGTTTAGATTATGTCAACCTAAGCGCCTTAATTCGCTTTCTGCCACTGTCTAGTAATTAGTCTTTTGCAAGAAATAAGTGATTTTTCCTTCAATCCTGTCATCCAAACACCTCTTCCCTAAATATTGTCTTGGCGGAAAAAAATTTAACTTAATTAATTTTCAAACATTAACCTAACCTAATCATGGTCTACCCAATGACTGAGCTGATTTGATATTTAAACAAAATGTATAAAATGAGCCATTATGCATAGTTAAGTCAGAAGCTGTACAAATATGAAATTAAAACTAATACAAGTTTAAAACCATATATATATATATATATATATATATATATATTTCAAAACAAATTAAGCAGAACAATATAAATATATTATCATATTATGTAAAGTATAATTATTTAGATTAAATAATTTCATTAATCATTTATCATTAGTGATACATGAGTATATAAAACTATGCAAGAGAGTATTTTATGATTATATATTTATAAAAGTCAAAAGAGTATTTTATTATATCTATGGATGAAAAAAGAAAGTATCTTAAAAAGTTTATTAGTTAAATTTTACAAGCCTAAAATGTAATATTTTTTATAAAAGTAACAATTGTAAGAGTAATTATAAAATCAATATATTCAAATAGCTAGACTCTTTTATCGATTCAAAATTTCATGCATATGTGTTGATATTGTAGATCTAGACAATGTATAACATATACGAGTTTACTTCATGAGATTTTGTTTCTATGTATATATTTTGGACATTTAATCATTAAAATAATAAAGTAAAAATTATTATTTTCTTTGATTGGTATCTATGCTAATTTTTACAGTTAAATAAATAAATAAAAATACTAAAATCCTCTTTTTATCCTGTGCATAACACGGTTAAAAAAAAAAACTAGCGAGTATAAAAGTGGGCGTACGATTGATCTTCTGGCATGTTTGCCTTTTTGGTCTCACAGCTTCATTAGTAATTTATTTTATATTCATCATCGGCCCCTTCTCTGTATTAGCGTTAATAAAGATGCTGTCTACTCTTTCTTTCTTTCTTTTGCTGAATGTGTGCACTGATTTAATACATAATAATTAAAAAAGTATCTTTGAGAAAATAAAATCATTAGGAAATAACATCCATGATTGTTTCCTTAAGTACATAACTTACCATTTTATAACATATAATGAAATCTTATAAAAAATATTTTAGAATACTTAAGTACGCATAAAAGATCTACCAGGAGACATTTTCTATATAATCTAACACTTCCTCGAGTTAAAATTTCTTAGATTTATAATTTATAACAATTAAACACAATAAAGGAAAATAGTAACAAAATCTAATCTTGTCTCCATATAAACCTTGAAAAAATAACTTTAAAAGATTACATAGAATTGAAGTTATATACTTTAAAAAATTATATAAAAAATTTATCATAAAAAGTTACCATTAATGCTTTGAATAAAGTAATTAATTTATCCAAATATATAATTTTAAAAAATTATTTGTTGAAATAAAAAATTGCAATGCTTTAAATTGCAGTATTAATAGTAACATGTGTCTGTTATTCGTGTTTATATTTCATGTGTGAGTAGTTAAAAATAGAGTGCATTATTTCAATATTTGAATGTATTTATTTGTTTATATATATATATATATATATATATATATATATATATCCTGTTCAGAAAAAGCCAAGACATAACATAACTTTTCCGACTATATCAAAATTTGAGTGTTTAAATATCTAGGGACATCGTGACACATGTCATGTATGTTTCTATATTTTCTTTAATGAGTGTGGGTACTCAATATCTCATTTTTACACGCACAAGTATACGTGTCCAACATGAATCTGTTCGATACTTACTTTTATAAAATACAATAACATTATTATTAATCTTCAGCAAAATATTAATAATTTTTTCAGAAACAGTTGACATAAATGATAGTAGTTTAACTGGTTCAAAATTTAAATCTTAAATAATTCTTAGATATAAAATAAATCATATAAAAAAATACTCTCCATGTGTAAGTTTACTGTTTTTAAAGAAAATTAATATTATTTTTAGTATGGACTACTTCATACTAATATCAACTAACATAATGAGAGAAAAAAAATAATTTGCTGCAAATGGGTCGTGTCCACGAGTGGGTTTCGAGAGAGAACAAGGCCCCTGAAAACCCGGATGATTAATTAGAAAAAAACTAAAACCCAATACCTAATCTCAGTTTCATAAACTGCTAGTGGCCTTGTCTCTTGTGAGGACAGGCCCACAATGCACGGTTGAATTTTCGCTACCTGAATTTCTCTCATCAGTGGAATTTTACTTGTCATTTGAAGTCATCACTTTGAGTCAATGCATGCAGTTCCTTAGCTGGAACTGTCGACAATTATATATATATATATATATATATATATATATATAATTAACACTTATATAATCTATGCCATTATTATTTTTTAAGAGCTGTAATCTATGTCATTAATAATATGATCATCAAGATTTTATATAGTTTATCACCTGAAATTATTGATCAGAACAATTAAATGAGGAATGAAGTTGATTCTCATGCAACCCACTCAAAAATTCTAATAATAATAGTGACTAATTAAATGAATTGTGAAAAGTTTGAAGTGGGAACCAACTTTTTTCCGAGACAAGAAAAGGAAAATCACATGTCTTGCAGTTTATAGGAAACGGCATATATACATACAATATGCTGTTATAAGGGAATAGAGCTTGGTTCATTTAGGCAATTAATTCCCAAACACAAAACCAGAAACCATGAAGGAAAGCACGAGCAAGTTATGCTTTTGCAGGACAGGTTTTTTGGACTTGAGCTTATCCTCTACCAAATCCCCTTATTCTCTCTGTTCACTTTTGTCTTTCTTTCGTTTTGTTCTTTATATTACCACTTTCCTTTTTTTCATTTTAATTTTTCTTTTTTTTTCCCTCTTTTCCCTCCTCTTGTAATTAACCAAAAATAAACATCACAATATTCTGTGTCTGTAACCAAACCCAATTTCTAACATATCCGTTATTATTATTGACTGATGATGGGATTAAAGTTTAGTGAGAACAAAAGCATGCTCCTTCCACCACCCCCATTTTGAGGCAGAAAATTTTGGGTTGCCACCAAATCCTCGCCATTCTGCCTATTTTTCAGAGCAGATTGGGATTCCAAATTTCAAACCAATCAACACCCCTCTCCCTCTCCCCCAAGAAAAGAAACATAAAAATTCCAAAGTCCAAAGATACCATATTCAACCCTTTTCTCTTCTGCTCTTTCTTGGAATTTTGGTTGTTACATCATATCAATAATTAATTAGTATACAACTGGTTAATTTAAGTAATACTATACTCTTAAAATAATATATTGAGAATCTTGTAAACGAAGAATATCATTTTTTAATCCAAATTAATTAGAATCGTTTATAGATGAATCCAATAATAGATTAAAAAAGGTTAAAAAAAAAGAATAAAAACAAAGAAGAGAGAAAAAAAAGAGAAAGATAAATAAAAAAATAATTAAAAAAAAATCATATGATAAAGATATTAACATTCTAACCTTCTACTTTATAATTTTTCCTAAAATACATCGCCAATCTATATCTCACAAATTTGTAAATGAAAAATATAATTAAAAAAAATTATACTCTAAACAAATGTTCTAATGAACCAAAATATTAATAATTAATTATTATCTATTAGAGAAATAGATGTCATGCACATGATGGTGATGTTCACCATCACTTTGAGTACAGGTGCCACTCAAACGGTGCCGATAACCGGTAATAAACGGTGAATTGTCAGTGGGGCTAACCGGTTCAACATTCACCCCTTCTGTGTCTTCTAGTCTCGAGACAAATCCTCCATGCGACCATGTTTCTCTACTTTCATTTTGCAGTTGCAGCCTTCACCACTCTCCACAGTTCATCCCTCATTTATCTCTACAGTGCGCACAACTATATTTAAAACAATATATTATGCAAACCGTATTACTATGCAATGCACTGCACTGCATGTTAGACATTAACACCAACCAAACCTTGAATTTTAAATATATATTTACTAAGTAAATGAAATCTTCCTAAGATCACTTACATATGATACGTGCATGTCAAAGCCGTTCCAGCATTTTTTTTTTATGGGAAGGAATTGCTATCAAGGATGCTTTGATAAGATAAACCAGACGCGATCTTTTCTAGATCAGACAAAAAAAAATAATAGTTTCATACTATACAAGGCAAAATAAAAATAGTACAAACTTTTCGAAAATAATTTTTAGTGGAACCGATTTTTGTTGATTTTTAACAATAGGAAAAATATTTATATTTTAAAATTTTTAATGGGAAAAAGTAAAGACAAATTATACTGAAAAATATAAAAAAAATTGTGTGTGTTTCATCAGATGTTGTAATAAATTATGTGTGAGACTAAGTGCAACTGAAAGACTGGTATCTTCGTCTTGACACATTCATGCACACGTCCCATACACGTCTCTTTTTGCATTAGTAAATTTGGAATAATGCTTACAAGATATTTTTATTTAACTTAAACTCCATAGAGAGGCACGTGATCTGCTTGAATATAAGTTAATCTTTCATCCTCAGTCAATACATTAAAAAAAAAAAAACTTCAAACAAACCCAACATATAAAGCAACCAGCGATCTGCTTTTATATACACCCCCTCCCCCCCTCCAATTCTGTACACAAATTGCATATGCAAAGCATATTACCTTTGATTTAAAGCTTCAATGTAGCATCTACTCTAATATTAATGTTTATGTGATGCTCGCGGGAATAATCTGATGCGATATGTGTAAAAAGTTAAAAACTAGATATTTGGAAATTTTTTGTAAAGTTTGATCTTATTAATTTTTATATTTATGCAAGTTATTGAACTAGAAAGGGTTGATTCTGACAATATTCCATCTAAATATATATGTATAAAGGTAAATGAATAGGTGAAATAACTACGAATTTAGTATAAAATCGAATGTGTATGTGTGTGTGTAAATATGGCTATGATCGTAATTAAATCAAATAACCAATGGTTCTTTTGGAGGAATGGATCGTTAGCTTATGAGAATTAAATATTAGTCCATATTTGTGTTTTTAGTCGCAAATGAAAGTGATGATCTACTCCAATGGCTCTTTTGGAGTAATTCCCAAATAATTAATTACCTCTATAAACAATTGCTGTATTTTTTTCCTTTACTTTAAACTCATAAATGTCAAATTTAGACTCCAAAAAACCGTCAAGTTAAATTTTGAAAACAAAGTGTGGTTGTTTGTAATTGTTAACTAAAACGGTTAAGCCATTGAACTTGTTATTGCATATTTGCATGGCAATTAGGGAAAAGATCGAGAGAATGTGATGGACAGGTGAGATTTCAGATATAAATAAACTTGTTCTTTGGCTGAAACTCTCATCACAGGTTTGACTGAATATTTGCGGTTATTATGTTTCAAATTCATTAATTTGGGGTATATTAGTAAAAGGGAGACAGTTAAGGAAGGACTTGATGATGACTTGGCTAGTAGTTGTAGTTTGGTTTATTTGGCTCCATAGAAATGAGATTATTTTGTAGGGACAGCAGTTGAAATGCTGAGTAAGTGTTGGACCTTATACAAATTAGATCTTGGTCATGGTTATTGGTTAATTATCTTTAAAGTTAGTTTTTGTTCTCTGTGGATTCACAATCCTTTTTTATGTTGAAAGTCGTGTGTAAATGAGTTTGAACCTTTGGTAATTCTTTTGTTTTGCGAGTTTAGAGTACCTCCCGTACGTACTCTTTATTAAATAAACTTTATGCTGATAAAAAAATACAATAAAAAAACACTTCCAAATAATATTTTAAGAAAAAAAATCTAATTAAATTTATAAATTTATTTCACTTTTCCTCAAATTTGAAATTTGAGAACAACTTTATATCAGAAAGCAAAAGGAAGTTAACCTAAAGCCTACCTCCTCCCTCACCCGAAAAAAGCTTACCAATGCAAATCTGATTCTTTTATCTTTGAGAGAAAACTGCACAATGTAGCTCTTTTGCTTTTTAACTTTTCTTTTGGTTTGGATTACTTTTGGCCAATATATTCATTGTATGTCATCCAGGCAGCATCTTTATATTTCGAGAGCAAAAAAATCCCTTCCTATAAAGTTTTTTTAAATAAAATAAAATTGCAAGCCATTTTTTTCCAGAAAAAAAAAAGTTTGATTTGATTGTTCTACTATTTAAATATTTGTGAACGTGCGAAGAATCACGTGATAGAAATTAACTTGCTAAGTAAAGAAAACGAATCATCGCAACAAGTGTGATGTTCTCCTAAGTAGGAAAAAATGGAAGCAATTACTTTTCATTTTTCTGTTATTTGATTCTTTATGATATGGATCAAAATTATGACACACATAAAACCAACATCTCTTGCTTCAGGGAGAAGCTTATTGACGCGTCCTTGGCGAAGATAATATTCAATATCTTTCCATTCTGTAATAATATTATTACCATTGGTATTATTTTAAGCCTCACAACCCAGAAGGCTTGCCACCGTTACTTAATTTTATTTTCTTCCATAGAAATACGAGCTACGTTGTTCGATCTCAAATAGAGAAACAAATTTTAATACCGACAAGATATTAATTAAAGCTTGAAGTTATGCAGCAATTGGCCCAGCTTTTTAGAACAGATTATATAATTCATTAGTTTATGTTTGGAATTTATTACAGTAACATGAGAAACTCTAGTATACATCATATTTATAGTAGATGAAATTAATTAATTATTATAATTAATATATCATCAATTTAAATATAAAGTAGTTATATGATATAGAATTTAAACAATTTATACAATTATTTAACATAAGATTATAGTATATTGTAAAGCAAACCATGCCAACTTAATTCGAAACTAAATTACACAAGCTGATGATGAAAATTAAGTAAATAATTCTTAAACTATCTATAATTTTATTTGTATGGGATTTATAATTTTAAGCTTATAACATGAGCAAATGGAATGCAACTATCCTTGAGCCGAGAAGAATGGATATAGTTTTATGTAAAATGAAAATTAAACAACAATATATCTATTTCAAATGTATCACTTTATTTTTAAATGGATCGATCTTTTAGGATATAATTAAAAATTATAAACCTAAAGAATGTAGTTTAATTGACAATAAAAATTGAGATAAGTTTGATTTCTGCAAAATATATTATTGGAGAGAAGTGAAAAGTTGTAGATGTAACTAAATTTTAGATCAAGAATTAATCTTATAACTGATTCAAATTATCAAAGCTTATGGAAGGATATTTTGAAATTTCATCGTGGACTCATCAACTCTAATTACTGTTAGAAAAAAACTACAAATATATCTTTGTTAAACAAATAATATAGGTAAAATAGATATATGGAAGAAGAAAAAACAAGAGAACAGTTACAAAAGAAGAAGCAGTGAAAAACAAAATTATGGACATGCAAATGGACGCAGGAATGGATAGTGGGTGGCAGCTCAAGATTCAAGTTGCACCAGATTAGCTAGCGTTGAATTCACTGAACCCCAAGGAGCGTGATGTGCTGGTCACACTCAATTCAAGGGCATCGAATCTCGTACGGACACACAACGAATTACTTAAATTCATAGATGGTGGATTAACTCTGATCAGTTTCACTTAAAATTAGAGAAAATATCTTGGATTTTATGTTCATTGACTCACACCCATATCTTGTTACTAGAATTGAAGCAAGTAAAATAATGTAAAAGTTAGAACGTGATAAGAGATGTTGAGTTTAAGTTTAACTAGCTAGCTTTTTTGCTTTAAATTTTATTATAAATGAAAAAAGTAGGGCACAACCTACCGAGTAATTTGTCGAATTCGGTGTTCTTCGTTGTGTGTCTGCCTTGGCCTAAACTCTAAAGGTTTTGTTTCACTTGGCTCAATGTCAATGGGGAAGAGACTGATAGGACCACTTTGCAAGGATCACTCTCAACACTGACTTTGTCTTTGATGATCCATGTATACTTGTTGTATTGGTCGCTTGGGTTACCTCTCCTATATCATGGGATCTTTCAAAAACATACACAAACACAATACGGTTTGAGTGAAGTTTAGGCTTAATTTTATGTGAGCGTAAAATGTCCTTCTCAAAAACTCCAAAGGGTGATGGTCAACTTTGAAATTAATTTTTTATTCCATAAATAGAAATAAAATGTTTTGTTCTTGTATTTTTTTTTTCTTTTTATCGAATGAGATAAAAAAAAGTAGTAATATGTTACCGTGTATTATTGAAACTTGAAAGAGCCTTACAAGGTCGGAAATTAGCAAACATCATTTTATATTTTGGGAAATATCATGTGTCCACTTGTCCAAACCAAGTTGTGTTGGATACCTCTTTATCCCATTCCTTGATGCCAAGTATATATAGCGTCCGTTGTCTTATAGTACTACTCAATTTTTGTTTTCTTGTATTATTTGTCCAGAATAAGATCAATAATATTCGAAGTCCCAATTCTACCACTATAATTTACATAACAGAATTAGAAATGTGTGTGTATTCGGATACAGATCGACTAATATATAATCATCAAATTGCTTTATATGAACTTGTCACTTTCATGTCCTTATATATAAATGCTTTTATTATCATTTTGTAATTTTTCAACTGAAAAGGATTTTTTTTTCTCATAATGTAAAAACAACGTAGACCTTTATGATTTATTAAATGATAGTACCTACATATCAGAATCAGAATTATTAGCATATGAGTTAATAAGTAAACCAATATAAACTATCTAAAAGTAGTGAAAGGACATCGCAGTCTTAATAAGCTCCACCTGTTTTAGCCAAATGAACCGCGTGAAATAAACTTATTTACAGCACAAACACCCGTACGACGAACCACTCCTGCATGCATTATCTGTTAATTAATACTTAATATGATATAAGCGAGTAATTCCAACTTCCAAAAACTAATAAATGTGAATATACGGTACATATACACACAATCAAGTGACAGACCAGCATCCCAAAGTTAGATCCACGTACCCTTCAGTTTTTCCCTTGCAGAGGTGCGCAATTACATATACTTCCCGCTAGACCAACATGCACGTCCAATTTGCTTAATACTGTATTAATTAATGCATGACAGGAAACGTTTGGTTTTAAAAAATTAATCTTAAAAAAGTAATAGCTTGAGCAAAAAAAAAAAAGTAATAGTTTATTATTAATTTTAAAAGAGAAAAAAATTATACTAAAAGTATAAAAAAATTATACAAACATCCAATCATAACTTACCACAAACGGTAAATTTGTTGACTTTTAAAATAATTATCTTAAAGTAATTTAAATGATAATTTATAATTAAATAACTATATAAAACTTATAATTGATTTTAAAACAAATTAAGTCAAATATGCATGCAATCTATAGATTTTTTACTTAAAAGAATCAAGTGAAAAATTGTAAAAATGAACTCTTCAGTAAAAAAAAAAATAACCCTTAAATTTTTAATTAATACTCTTAACTTTACTTAATTACTAATTAAAATGAATCTTCTTTAAGGATTTCAATCTGATTATTGTAATGTATTTTAGTTTGGTTACGCCTAATATGTTTGAAACAGCCAGTAAGATCAAGAAAAATAGTATTAATATACCTTTAAGCTTAGTACCAGATGTATCTAACCACAACGGATGCCACAAAAACCAAAACTGCCTTTCAATTCCAAAACGGCAAGGCAGTCCTTTTATTTTTATGTTTTAACAGAAATAAATAAAATGTTGTTGCGTTTATTTTTATTTAAAAAATTGTCTAATTCTTATTGAGAAAGCATAACCACCAATTAGTACTTACGTGCACATTAAGACGTATGTCATAGTTGGCTTATGAGCAGCCAGGTCACAGGCATTAACACTAAACTTTACAAAGTACAAAATTTTTTTGTCTTTTTTTCTTTTATTTTGTTTTGGTTATTTTTCTTGAAAGGTAACCAAACAGTCGGCCAATTTGTTTCATGTACTGTTAGCCTTGCACGTACTTTTGTTTCTTTTCCCTGGAGCTAGCCGGTCTTGGCGTCTAGCTAGGCCCATAAATTTACGTTCTAATTTCTAAGTTTAATTTTCTATTTTATTTTAAGTTGTTATTAACTACAAAATTTGATAAAATTGAGGTCAAAACTTCAATGCTTAGCCATGGTTGTCTTATTTTACAGGGCAAAAAAATACATATATGGCTATACTTAATTTGGTATATTACAAGCATAAAATTGCTTTCATAAGGTGTATTTATTCTCTCATTCATATTCTTGTGTATATGTTAAACTAGCAGTTAGTGTCACCAAATTAAACTAGCAATCAGTTCGCTTGTTGTTGGATTTTTCTTAAAAACAGAAAGTAAAGCAACCATATATAGTCAAGTAAGCCACTTGAGTTATACAAAGTATTAATTACTAATTAATATTGACAAAATTTTCTTTGGCTTTTATTATTTTTTTGTACATGCATGTGCCCTGAACTTAATTTTGGTTAAGATAAACGGCAAAAAAATAAACAAGCTTTTAGTATTAAGAATTGTTTAATAGGACACGGGTGATACTTCGGTTTTGAATGCAAGTTGGAAGAGCATACATAGGAATTTCTCCTAGGTCGGTAGACTTTCAATGGTAGTGTACGTTGATGGTAGAAATTTGTTGACTTTCGATGTTTTGATTTTTATGTTTAATCTTAAAGAGGTAACTTTTCACTTTTAATTCTAACAACAATTTTTTTTTTTTATGCAGGACATTTAGAATCAAGGAATCATATGAGATCTAATTGGTAAATTAGCAAGTTTTAGTTTCAGTTTTATGGCATGAGTCAAGTTAAAATTTGAATTCAATATAATGAAAAATAAAAATGATATATATATTAAATTAGTATAGTTGAATAAGTAAGATTAAAAGATAAATATATGCTATTTTTAAGTGATTGTCTAACTCGTTTTACTTTTTTTATATAGAATAATTCTTACTTCTTAAAATGAAAATATTATGTCATTATACACATGCAGATCGAGAGAGATTAAGAAGAAAGAAATCAAGTTTCTGAGGAATTAACTCTTTGTGAAATTACTACCTCAAATAACTTGTTGTATACATTAATTTTTATTGATTTAATGGTTAAATATTTAATATTATATTAATCATCCATATCAAATTTTAGATAAATCAAACATTTATACTTATGTAATCTTATAATTGATATTTACTAGTAATTAAATTTATTCAATTCAATGAACTGCTAAATAATTTTAATATTTTATAAAAATTATAAACTTGATCTATTCTATAGACACATTTTAATAAGAAATAAAAACAAAAAAAAAGTATAGTTATAATATTAGAAATAAAAATCTCTCAATATTCACTTTTTAAAGTAATTTAAAGATTAAATAGAGTATCACATTCACATATCATATACCAACAAGCTTATGTTATAGAAAACTCCTTTTTTTTTATGAAATCTTTTGGTTTGACTAATTGACATTTCTACAATTTTATAAGGCGAGGGTATACATAAACATTTGTTGATTTTTTTTATAATTATTAAGAAATTTATTATTTTTAAATTTCAATATTCACTTTACTGTTTTATCATGGTCAGTTGATCACACTCAATTTTTGGTGAACAAACAGATAAGTCACGAAGTTCTAGCCTGCGTGGATTAATTTTTTATCAACTGTTTGTTACATAAAAATTCTAAAGTACTCACAAGAATTTATGTCTCTAGATTTTTTTTAAAACAGTCTATAGGAATATCAAGGAGAATTATAGTTAGTATTGTTAGCATAAGGATTCAAGGGATACTTGTACCCAAAAAAAAGACTCTTTTTTGTAAATATTTTAGATATTTCTTTAGATATATTATATAGGTCTCTTGAATTGCCCATCCTATTTTCAGTACTTATACTCAGCACCCTAAAAAATGTTCATAAGGTAGTTAATTATTTAATCTTACTAAGTAGCTACCATATAATTAATAATGTTAGTCAAATAAGTACAAGTTTTAACACGTTAACTAGTATGATTATGATTTTATTTTCTTAAAAATAGAATAAATATTTTCTTACTTTTCTTATTTCATTAAAAAAATGTAAAACACTGGAAAAACACAAGATCGAGGTTAATTGTATTTCTTGTAACATTTTGTAAATCTTTTAAAACTACTTTTAGAGAATAGATGAATGCTTCGTCTTTGTTAAAAGCAACATTCTTAGAATAAAAAAAAAAGTTAAAAAATCGAAGGCATAGTCACGTACATACTCAACTCCCTTATTTAGTATAAGGAAATAAGAGAAATTAACGCAACAAATTGGTCTTTCTCAATCTAAAGACTATATTTAATCATTAAAGAAACCACCAACGTTTCTACTGGAAAAATAAAATTATTTAAAATAATGTTCTAGATTGTTATGACTTCTTAGAATTTTGTTTCCTAAATTTCTTCAATCTTAAAAATGAATATTGTTTGGTATTTACCTTTTAAAAACAATTATTTCCTTTATCTTTAATTATAAGATCATTTAAAAAAAATTATTTATCTCTTTTTATAAGATCATTTTCTAATTTTTAGATATATTAATTATTTTTCCCTACACACCCTTACTTAATTATTTTCTCCTCCAAACATTAAAGAAAAACAATTAAGTGGATAGAGAGATAAAAAAGATAATTTTGAAATAATAGTATAATTAATTGATAGATAATGTGATTGACTACTTTTCTTATTCTTAAGGAGCGTGAATTGGAACTGGTTAAAAGAGTCTTATAATTAGGAACATATATAGTATACAAAATGTCTTTTGGTGTCAAGTAAGTTAGAGTGTACAAATATACTCCTTTTATTTCAGATTATATAATATTTCAAAGGGAAAAAATCCAAAATAGATGTTGTTTTAAAAAATCATTGTTGCAATAAATATTATTTTTCAAGACTACTCTTAATCAATACTTAGTGGGAATAATGTATAAAAAAATGTAAATTGGTCATTAACTAGAGAAATAAATGATATATTAAAAAGTTACCTAATATTTTCTTTGAAATTCAATAAATTAATTACATTGCTTAATACTTGTCTTAAAATCTTAAATGTCATACAATTTAAAACAGAGGGAGTGATATGCCTAATATATTTAAGTATTTTTTTAATTTATATTCTACTATTTCATTCAATATTTTTAAAACATCAGAGTGTGTCGAATTTAACACAATAATATACATATATAATAATAATCAATATCCTATTTTGTATAAAAAATTATTAAAGTTGTGAGTTTTAAAAGAAATTCAAAATTTTAGAAAATTTATAATAACATATTTTATAATATAACAAAACAAAACAAAAAATTAAATTGAATCAAATGAAAAAATATATATAATTTAATTATAATCAATTTTATAAAAAAAATGAATTGTCAAATTGGGAAGTGAACTTTGAATTGACAACACACATAGAATTTTTTTTATCAATAAATAATAATTATTAATGTATTATTTTTTGTTTAACTGTATGAGAGATTAAATTTGCAATTTCTTTTTCTTTCTTAACCATTCAACCATGTATTTTTAATTAGACATAAATTGGTCATTGAAAATAGTCTTCATAAGGGATTAAACCCATATTGTAAGGGATTTTATAACAAAGATATCACCACCTATGGTTAAAGATGGTTAGTTACATATAGTTTGCATTCAATTATGGCCCGTCGTGTAATTGTCATTTTCAATTAGAGTTGAGTGTAGTTAACTTTTATAGCCTGATTTCTATAGTTTTCCTGTGTTTTTCTTCATAGATAAATACATGAAATCTCCTTTTGTATCACCCATTCAAAGTGTTCTTTCTCTCCCTTTTTTTTTTTTTTTTGCTCTTTCATTCCACTTCCTTTGAATCTCAAAATGGTATCAGAGTTTTTTTATTTATTCATAACCTTAATTTGAATTATGAAAGCTTAGGTGCTATTGCTGGAAACAAGTGCATGCATGGAAGCAAAGATAAACCATGACGATTGACCAATCATTGAGCCAGACATGATGGTTAGGGTTGCACCCTCTATTAATTCAAAATCAAACAAAAAAAAAAACCCTCTATTAGCTGTGTGGAATTTTCACATTGACCACCACCTCCGCCATCTTCAGTACTGTAGCTCTGAAATGAGGATTGTATTTGTAAGGCGCCATGCCTAAAAAGCCTTTATCTCTTCAAAAAAAAAAATTTACTAAAGCAAAAAGTTAATAATTAAGCTTAGACTTTAGCTTCCAATGAAGGGTAGAAAGAGATTAGGCTGAGCTAGAGTTAAACTTTGTTAAGTCCAAATCTACAATCTATTTATACCATTATATAAAGATCTGATCTAGTTACATGAAAGTTTGGTCAGACTTACATGCATGTTTGAAATTCTTGGTTTTCTTTTCATTAATCTCTTCCAATTAAGTTATGTAAAAGTTTTTGTTTTTGTTATTTGATTAAAAATATTTTGTGTTTAGAGTTCGGTCAAAATTATATACGATCTAGTTTTCGTTAAGAAAAGAAATAGAACAAATGCTTCTTAAATTTGGAGTGTGATACCCTTCTCAGCAGTAAAACAAAAAAAATGTTATACTATTTTAGTCGACCTTATCGACCACTTTCCAGTAAAGAAAGAGTGTAGTTAGCACGGGTTATATGGCGCGTAGACTTTGGCTTATCTCGAAGTAACACTGAGCAGAAAAAACCCAGAGACGTACAGAGTCGAATTGTAAATGGCCGCAAATTCTAGGTTGCCCGCCACGTTAAGTTCTACCTCTAGCTGTAAAAAGTTAAATATAATAATCATTCCACACAAAAAAAAAAAAAAAAAAAAAAACATTGTTTGTTACTGCCACACACAGAGAAAAAAAAAAAAAAGTTATTTACCCACACATACACATGACTCACCCACCACCAGTGGCTGGCCAGCACAAAATGAAGTGTTCTCCTCAGCTGGCGAGAGCCAAATCCCGAAACTACCCTCCCACATTTTCACTTAGTCAGTTAATCCACCCCCATTGATTTTGCATAACTGAAGGGAAAAGATCGAACTAGAAAGAAAGGAAAAAATATCCGATTGATTAGTCAAAGCAATTTGACCGATTAATGCTAAATATAGCCAGGTATCTTGGGCCTCACGTGACTCACACACCACATTCAACACTGTGGCATATGATTACTCAGCACACTCATCACCGTTAGATCTTGTCCCATTGGTGCCGATCGCTTATGTGGAACAATATGTGCAACGTGTTTCAATCGCATGGATGCGGCGAGCCGTATTCTTTCTTTTACCTTCTCACCTCCCTTTGAGTACCGTTTTTATTTTTCTCGCCGAAAAAAAAGAAAATTTGAATATTCGAAATTAAAAAATAAAAATAGAAAATAGTGTATGTATAGCAGTTCCGATAATATTAAATTTGATTAAATAGAATCTGATATTGTAATCTTTCCGGTTTGAGCTGTTGGATCCTATAAAACAGGGAAATCAGTGTTAGGGACTTGCCAGCAGAAACTGAATTCTTGGTTCTTCTTTACCGATTAAACTACAGCTCAGCAGTGGTAGTACCCTTGAGCCTGCAGAATCTGCAGTTTTTTTTGCCTTGCCTTCTATTCTCTCTTCACTTTGAATCGGAAGATATCCTTTCCATTCAAGGCCGCAAGCAGAAGTTTCAACGAAAGTCTCCTCTCCCACACAGCTACTACCTTCTCAACACTATTGGAATCACCATCATCTGATTAATTCCCTTTTCTCTTTCTCTCACACACCCCATGATGTCAAAAGTTGTTATTTTCTCTTTATTCCTATCATCAGTCCCGACCATGTCCACTCCCTTCCATTTTTAATATTTCTTTCCTCTTTTTTTAACCTTTTGGAAGATTTCTCCAACATAAAACCCGTGGAGTGCCTATCCCTATAGGTTTAACCTTCCCCTTCACGATTCTCTCCTTTCGTTCCCTATTTCGCTTCCCGGCACAGTCATCAGAATAAGGAACACAATGGAAGAAGACAGTATCCTATGCAAACACACAGTGCACCACAGCGTCACCAAGAAACTCGTCTCCCCCAAAAAATCATCCCAAACCCATTCTTCAACACAAACAGAGCGCAGAATAGTGCAGATTTCATATACTGATCCAGACGCCACCGACTCCTCCAGCGACGAGGAAGGTTTCCCCTTCGTTCGCAAAAGAATGAAGCGCTATGTTAACCAGATTGAAATAGAAACCGCCGGGGAAAAAGTTGTTCGGAAGAGGCCCGCCGGTGAGCCTTACCGTCGGCCGGCGAAGCCTCTCTCCGGGAAGAAGTTCCGCGGCGTCCGGCAGCGGCCGTGGGGGAAATGGGCGGCGGAGATTCGTGATCCGGCGAGAAGAGTGCGTCTCTGGCTGGGAACCTACGACACTGCCGAAGAAGCTGCCATGGTCTACGACAATGCAGCTATTCGCCTTCGTGGCCCAGACGCGTTGACAAACTTCGTAACGCCGCCGCAAAGAGAGTCTCCGTCTCAGCCGACACCGGCGGCGGAGACAAAGGCGGAGGTTTGCGAAATGAAGGTGGCGGTGACCGAAGAAGCTTCCGGGTCCAGCTACGAGTCCGGCGACGATCATTGCCACCACAACCTCTCCTCTCCGACTTCGGTGCTCCACTTCCGAAGCAACTCAAGGGAAGAAAACTCGGAGTCTGATCAGAAAGCAGAACAAGTGTTGAGAGAGTGTGAGGGTGAGACTGAAACGAGTTTGTTCGAGGAAACGGGTGAGTTTTTGGCGCTGGATAACATGCCTCTGCCTGCTTGGGATGACGTGTTCAATTTCGAAACGCCAGAGTACCCTCCCCTTCTGTTTCAAGAAGGGAATTTCCTTTATGATTATCAGTCCCAGATGTTGGGCGAAACGCTGCCGTTTTCCTCGGAAGAAGGGTTCAGTGACACTAGTGTCGTGCTCGCGGACTCGCTCATAGATTTCGACAAAGCGTGCCCTTCACCATCAACCTTGTGCCAAGTGGACGATTTCTTCCAAGACATTTTGTTAGCTTCTGATCCTCTCGTTCGCCTCTGAACACTCAAAGTTAGTAAAATGTCATTCGTTAATCCTCCACTTTCCGGCCTGCTTATTCACGGCAGATTTTGATTCCGGGGGTAAAAAAAAAAAAACCTAAATAAATGCCTAGTTTCTATTAATTAATAAATAAATAAATAAAAAGTTTTATTTGCGTATTTATTTAGTTGCTTTAGATGCTCCGTTACCAAATAGCTAACGGGGGGATGAGTTGAGAACTTGAGAGTGAAGTTTTGTTTAAATTTTACTTTATTTTATTTATAATCTTTTGCTTAGTAAGTAGGATCGTACGTTGAGACTTGAGAATGTTAATGTATATTTGTCCAGATGTTAATCCAAGTGTAATTGGGTTCTTTACTTCTTTTCTTTACTATTCGATTTCGTTTGATTTTTAAGCACTGTTCTTTAGATATTTCGTTTGATTTCTTTTCTTGAGGAAATGTCGATTGACGAATGCATGTGAAATGGTGAAGTGGCGCTGATTGCGGTCGGGCCGGTTAGTCGGTTGGGTGCGGTGAGGGGCAACAGAGTACGAGAGTTGTTTTTTTGTTTATGTTATAATGTGAAATTGAGACTAGACTTTAATTAATTGGTTTTGGTTTTGGTATAATGTTTTTGAAACAAACAAAAGAAATTTTTAAAAAACATTTAGGTGCAAGCGCTATGCTGCAAACAAAAAAGCTCTAAGCAGAAAATTCCTTTGACTTGCGGATACTTCCTTGCGAATAAATAAGGACGGACATGTCTATTGTATGTAGTGTGTACATCAAAAGTTTCACTGCACAAAAAGTTGTTTGTTCAATTTTTGGTTAGGAAAAGTAAATACTTGTTAAGGCTCTAAAAATTCTACAACTTTTCAACTGTTTAAGTGCTACAATTTGAGAGGAATGATAATTAATTTTGATGTAATTAGCATTTATTTTGACAAAGATTTTAACTGACTTCAAATTAAGTTACATTTGAGAGGAATTTGTCTTCATTTGATATTTTGACAATGAGTCTCACATAGCCGCTTTTTCTATTTAGCTTGAATTACATTTCTAGTTTGAATTACATTTCTTTTAAAATTGACGGTTACAAATAAGTTTATTTTTTTTAAACTATTATACTGTGTTTCAAACTAAGAACTCTTTCAAACTAAGAAAAGAATTATTTCAATCTAATAATCGATACTGGATTATATTCTTTCAGTCAACCCATGAAATATGCAAAAGTGGGACTGAAAAGTCAGGTTCAACAAGTTGGCCAAAGAATGATGAAGAGGTGAATCCTACATACATTTTTGTTCTTCTTTTTTAATTTATATCTAATTGATATGACACAAAATGAATGATGAGTTTAATAGATAGAAATCAGAAAAAGAATTATTTTCATCATCGAAGATTGAATTTGAATACTATTCAAATGATTCAATTCTAATTTTTTTTAGTTAAAGTTTGAATTCAAATATTATCCAAAAAATTCGATCTTATTTTTTAACACATTATATTGTACTTAATCACTTGGATATATTAAAGGGTGGTTACATTTTCACTGTTTTATATTATTAAGAGATCGTTAAATAAAATTAAGATAATAATGTTTTATCTTTTAAA
Source organism: Glycine tomentella (assembly GCA_007407185.1). Taxonomy (NCBI): domain Eukaryota; kingdom Viridiplantae; phylum Streptophyta; class Magnoliopsida; order Fabales; family Fabaceae; genus Glycine; species Glycine tomentella. Next base: position 1,766,746 of record PYAF01003999.1, on the reverse strand, counting down.
AATATGTATTAATTGTAAAAAGGCATAAAAAATATAATTCTTTTGAAGTATAAAAATAACATATTAATACCTTAGTTTTTAAAACATTAAAGGGTCTGTTCTTAATTTAAATATTGTCTACAAGTAACAATACTGATAAATTGAAGGCAAAAATATACATACATAAATTCCAATATGAAAGAGAAAGTGTTTTTCTGATCGTAAAAGAGAGATAAATAATTTGTACATGCAGATAGAGGGGAAAAAACATTGGGTGCAGTTTGTGTACCAGACAAAAGAGGAAGCTTAAAATTGACACAATTGGAGATTCCTAGTATCAGTCTTCTGTTGCTATATAATTTTCGTCTGCATTCACTTTATTAAACAAAAACAATATTTATATAATACAAGGATTTTATACTTGGAGTAGAAGAATGATACCTCAGCTAATATATATATAATTTAAATTTTAAATAACAGGTGATTTATTTAAATGTGACTATATTTTAAAAAAAAAACTATTTAACTTTTTATAAAAATTATTATACAGTTATCTTAATTGAAAAAAAAATCTTAAATTAGAAAGAACAATTCTCACCAATTTTTGGTCCAAAAAAAATCTCACTAATTTAGAAAGAGAAATTTATTATTTTGTCTGTTGTTATCAAAGCATTAACTTTTGAGGTAAAGATCAAGGAAACGCACCAAATTTAATAAATTTGTCCTGAAAACACTAAAGACACTATTTAATACTTATACCTAAGGATTGATCATTGATATTAGAGTTTAATCATTATAAAATATACTGTATTTATGTACAATATTTATTACACCCACCAAGTTATCATAGTGGTTTTCTCTCCTTATAAACATTAATCACATCAATAACATGAATAAATCATATACACATTAATATAATTTGATGCTCACTAACATTTACATAAATAACATGAATAGGATATTTAAGAATTCACGAGTTTTACATTTAATAAACAACAATGAGGACATTAACCTTTGTTCATGGTTAATGACAACAAGTCTTAATAACAACAAGTCTTGACTGAGAATCATTTTTGCAAAATGACTTTTGAAAGCGAATGAAATGACTTTTGATAACAAATTATCGAATGAGAACTCTTAATGCGGAATAGTTTTTCTCAATCTCTTCACCCTCTTATTCTAGGTCCCTCCTCAATTTTTGATGACAAAAACTCATTATGTGATTCACCAAATATAAGACTTGATGTGCACATTCGGCTAAAGATTACCATTCATTTATCAATCTCTTAATTCTCTAGATAGAAATCTGTCATAATCTTAGGTTACATAACATAGAGGAATCCTCATTCATAACATATCGTTTTGTGCCAACATTAACATGCATAATATCTTAAGTGGTATCATTTTGCAAATAAATATAGAAAATACCATATTGCAAATCAATCCTCCATGTGTTATGATTAATCATATTAGATTCATAATAAACTAAAGAGGTAGACATACCTCTATTTTCCAAATCATAGCTTGAACTTAGGACAATCTTTCTTCATGTGCTTCTTCTTTTTATAGAAGAAACACCTAGATTCTTTCTTAATTCCAACTTGAGGTAGTATTTTACCACTTCCTTTGTTCTTATGACCTTTCTTATTATCCTTCCTTTCAGTCGTCATTAGAGAACTCTCTCATTGTTCCAACTGCAACCTCCATTCTTCCTGAACACACATGGTTATGATGAGTTCATTAATAGATCATTTGTCTTTATGTGTGTTGTCGGATATTTTAAAAGGGACTATATGGTGTTGGAAGAGTATTCAAAATAAAATGCACTAGAAAGGAGTTCAACATGTCCACCTCTAGAGTTTTTAGTTGCATTGCAATGTCCCTCATATGCATGATGTGCTCACGCACACCCCTCATAGTATTGAGTTTCATGGAAGAAAATTTCATTATTAAGGCACTGGTCAATGTCCCTGAAGTCTCAAATTGTTCATCAATGTACTTCATGAGCAATCTCACATTGTCGTACTGTTTAATTGAGCTCTTAATATCATCCTATATTTTAGTCTTAATGATCATCATACATAGTCGATTGGATCTTTTCTTATATAGATCTGTCTCCTTTGGTTCACTGTTCTTTATAATTGTTGGTGGCTCAACTTTCTTGATAACATAATCAATGTTCATATACACTAACGTAAGTAGAATCATTTCCTTCCAAATAGAAAAATAATCTTCTTTCAATTCCAAGACATCAATTGTATTAATAGGTTTTATAGTTGCAAAATAATTCAACATATATGCTTATCATTAAAACTTGAGGTCATACTTTACCTATGTAAATCATGCTTATAAAATTATGAATTTAGCGACATAAAATTAGTCTGGCTAAAATTTTAATTCAATTAAATTCACATAAACATTATGATAAAACTATCAAGTTATATTTCTTGATCCTTGTGGGCAAATCAAAAAATATAATTTAATATTTTATCTTAATTAATCATATAAAAATATAATAGAAATTCTTGTGGGATAATATCTACTACATTATATTATAATTAATTACAATTAATATCATCTATCATATTGAAATATCACATCCCAAGTTTGATACTTTAAATAAATCTTTTCAAAAATTATAGATTCTAAAAAATATAAAATATTCATGTTTTTTATTTCAAAAATAGTCATAGTATTATACTGTGAAATTTTCCTAATTAATCATATAATAAAAAAATGGGAATAATAATAATAATTTTACCAAGTTGCATCCAAAGAGTGTCAAACAAAAGTAAGACAGAGGTAAAAAATGGGCTCTAATACCAAATGTTAGAAAAACTAAATAATCTAATCATCTTTATACACAAACAACATAAACAATTACATCAAATACGAAAAAAAATAATATCATAAATACCTTTCGCTATTACTATTCTTTTCTTACTCTGAAGATGAGTTATAATTGTCCATAAGTTAAGTGATCTGTGAGTACTTTGTAAGTCTTCTGAGCTTGAGCTCTAATACACAGGTAGTGTATTACATATATTTCATAATAAGCTCATAAACTCCAAACATACACTATATATAGAACTAACTCAAACCATCAAATAGTTAGTTGTTATGTGCACAAAATATGAATTGTTATAAAAAATACTAAATATTGAAAACTGCTTAAATAATAACATAGTGGAATTTTCATTTCAAATTAGTATACTACTTTATGACTTAGTCTTAGTTGGATACCAATATTATACGAACTAACAAAAATAACATGAGGAATCCTTGTTTTGCAGGAAATATCCTTTACGCAAGATGGACAAAGATTTTAATTTTTATGTTGTGGTGATGCTGCTGCCATATTGGAAATTAAGGAGTAGGAGTATTTAACTATCTATGTCATGGCTACAGTGGTGTGCGTGGTGGGAGAGAGGCCATGTCTCGTGAGAGACTATGAGCATAGAGCATAAAAGTATTTAAATTGCTTGACTATTACTCCATAACATGTGTGTATGCGTGTGGGGGGAGAGAGAGATGGATGGAAAGAACAGAATCAACAGCAAAAAGGGAATAAGGGATAAGCTCCACTCAATGATTATGTCGCAACTCGGAAGCAAGATTATTAGAATTACACACATTTAATTTGTTCTCTTCAGGGGATGGTCATGGTACAATCCGAATTGGCGTTATCATTAATTAGTCTCGCGCGCTCCTTCACTCGCGCACACACCTCATGCTGCCAAATATATATGTATATGTTTCAAGTGTCAAACATATTTTCTCTCAATTCCATTATCATAATTGTGTCTCCAACTTGATGTTTTAATTGTAGTTAACAGCATAATAAAACTTGATTTATCAACTGATTTAACGTGTTTAATTATAAACTGATATCATTTAGTTGTACTAACTCCTATCTATCTCACACACACACACTTATCGTTTATTAGGAGCACATATCCTTCTTTTTAATTAAAGGTTGAGAAATATCACATATGAGAGTATCCAAACATGTTAAACTGGGATCAGAATGGTTCCTCTCGTGTAATTTTTCCTTGAATCTTCTCATGTGGAAATCTTCACCATTTAAATTTCATGTTCTCCTTTTTAAATATTTAAACTTTCTCTCCCATATTATTAATTAAAAGCTGAGATTTAATTTTATATGAGACTATTCAAACCCCGATTTATGTTATTACACTGTGGTTTTAGCTAGGGATAATACAACGAGTGAAAATTATGCATATTCGACAAAGGATCAACTTAATCAAATTAAAGGAGATTTTCAATTTTTTTTTTATTTGGCGTTGGTGTATTTTTAAATTTTACAACTTAAAACAGGAAAGCCAGCGGGGTAAGTATATATCTTATTTTGGGAAAAATTAATAGTCACTATATTTGAATTTGATATAAATACTGATATTTCTTGGCATTTGATGAAGTTGCCAAATGGGCTCCATGTGTCCATACACACATGACACAGTTAAAGACATGGCTTTAGATTAGCTGGTCAAATTTACATGAGCTTGTTTGTGTGTGGACATAATGAACCGAAAGCTCTTTCCCACCATTGTGGTTGGTTTTGCAGAAGTTGGGCTATATTTTGTGGTGATTGCCGGTTGGTAAAAGGGAAAATCATCTTGTCTTTGTATCATATATATAAGTGCATAGTTATGTGCTTGCTTTGGTGTCCCATGGCATGTGTCATATCTGGAAAATTATCACCTGCAGGTTCCCCATATGTATATTAATTGTATCAACACATTGGTCCCTAAAGTGCAGTTTGTTGATGCTACCCAACATGGAGCCTCACAAACATATATGTTGTTGCTTTATCGAAAATGCAATTAAAAGTTTTACTAATATTTTGCGTTCAATTGCTTTTTTTCCCGCAATAAAATGGGGCGATATACGAATTTATTGTTGGTACGCGCACATCGGAAAATTTCACAGTATAATACTATGACTATTTTTGAAATAAAAAACATGAATATTTTATATTTTTTAGAATCTAGAATTTTTTGAAAAGATTTATTTAAAGTATCAAACATGGGATGTGATATTTCAATATGGGATGTAATATTCCAAAAATCATTTTTAATACGTTTAAACTAACACAACCCAAAATTCATTAATTACATGATACAAACATGTGACGTGTAAAAATGTAAAAGAGTGTATCATCTTACTTTAAGCTCGATCATCAAGTAAAACCATTATTCGTTAATTACCACTGAATTTTCCAGACTTTCCCACCCAACTGGAAATTTCCTTTCTATTATTTCTCACATGTAGTATAAATCAAACTTAAATTTTTAAAATAAAATACTTCGATACTCATCAATTAGCCTTCTCGTTCTTTTCTTTTTCCTTTTTTTCCTTTCGGGCTTTTATATAATTTCTTCTATCGGACAAAAGAAAAAGAAAATGTTATAGATTCAATCCTTTCTACTAATAAAATTAATATTCCAACAAAAACTAATATTTGTTATAAAAAATAATATGTCAATATTTATGATAAAGCGCCTACTGCACAGTTAATTACCTAATGCGTTTTATTTTCTTAATGTGTGCTTTTAATTAATTAAGTCAAAAATTTACTACTCGTCTACCGAAGCGTACATTTGTCATAACTTTCATGGGTCATATGATTCACAAAGTATTCAAAATCTTTACCAATAACGTACGTATTATTCATTTACATTTTATTCCTCACAAACAATAAATAAGATGCCTGTTAAAAAATATATATAATGTTTAATAAAAGTTACATTAGCGAGTGTAATTCCTGAATATGATATTGATATAAAGTTATTTAGTCAGAAATAGTGATTAATATTAATCAGAAACTCTATGAACATATATAAAATGAGTATATTTCTCACAATACAAGTTATTGTATATTCAAAAAGTAACTAAAATTTGAGTCTTTGATCAATTGGTTAAATGATATAAGTCTTATTACTTATGTTAAAAATGTGTTATTGATAGTGTAGGTCTGTTGTCACTTAAAGTAAATTTATTGTAACTCTTATTTAATTAAATATTATATAATCTTTTATAAATTATTTTGATCATGAACAAAAATAATATTTTAAATAAAAATCGAATAAGAGTGAATATAAATTAATACTGTAATAACTTTTCTTTACATTTTTTAGTATTTATTTATAATATTTGGTCAAATATGATTATGTAAGCTCTACAAATAAAGAGTGAGTTCAATTATCTAATTAAAAACATCAAATTTTATTCAATTATATATATATATATATATTAACATCAAATAATATGAAACTTAGTTAATTAGTAGCCTTCTTTTTCAGAATTGAATCCTTCAGTTTCTTTAATAAAAATCCAAGTTTAAAACTTTTGAAAATATCAATCAAATTTGTTTAAAATTATAGTTTGTTTTTATTGTGATGCATCGCTGTCGGCTAAACTGAGATGCACTTTACACTTATGAATAAAAAGATCATACTTAATAAATAAATAACGAAATGCAAGGGCGTACGTGCAGATATAAACTTGATAAGGTGTACATATCAGTCATAGAGCCATAGCCCATAGAGACACAATATTATGTATGTTGAAAGCAAGTCATGGTATTAGTATTACCCTCACGCACTGTGTCGTTACTACTATTCATTAGCTTCAGACATGGTTGGGAAAAAGGACCTTGTTCGAAATAATCACTTCATGATTGCAACAGGTTATGCGAAGTTTAAATATCACTTCTTTTTTTTTTTTTTTTTTTTTTTTTTTTTTTTTTTTTTTTTTTTTTTTTTTTTTTTTTTTTTTTTTTTTTTTTTTTTTTTTTTTTTTTTTTTACGGTTACGCGGTTTATTTAAGTATTTAATGAAATATTGTTGCCAACTTACCATTTTTACTTGTCAAAGATTCCTCGTATCTTACTTAACATGCGATTTAAATATATTTAGAAGTTACTTTAATTTACTCTGGGTTCAGTTCACCAGATTTTGAACATCTGTTTCATTGATAGTCATACTGCCATAGCCCATAGGCTGGTTCTATTATGCTGTTGAAGTTGGGGCAATTATTATTACATTTTGACGACCAGGTTTACAAAATAATAGTAATAAAATGAACCCGGACGGTGTAGGTGATACATTAATTTGTTGCCAACCTTTTATTCCTAACTACAGTTACTTGCCACTGTCCAAAAACACAAAAATGATAACTTCAACAATATTATAATAGAAAAAAAATGCTACATACCAAATAACATAAAAGAAATTGGACTTCATTAATATAAATTTTGTTAGCAAAAACTTAAATTGTTAGTATAAACATTATAATTTTTTACATTAAAAATATAATGCATCCTATCCTATAATTAACATGAACTTGTATTAACAAAATGTAACACATTTGGTTTTGTTTTTGGTTAACACATTACAACTTTGTCTGCAATTCACGGAATGACTTCACAGTGTAATTTAATTAACTGGCAGGATAATGTTTTTGACTCTTACTAAATTTGAGCATGGCATGAATGCAGGTCGTGTTTAATTACTTGGCGCACGCATGCTAGCTAGTAAGTGATAAAGTAAACATGATTAACTTGAAAACAAATGAAAAGGTGCATTATCTTCAGGTTACTATCACTAATTTGGTTTAACTTGAGAGCCGCTTTTATCTTCTTTGTTGGGTTCCGTTTGAGGCAGCAATGATGAGCATTTGAAATTTGGGAAAGGTAACAAAAAAAAGGTGTATCTGAAAAAATACAGTATTAATTTGAAGGAAGGCAACAGCTTATTGTCGGTCATTTAACAGCTAGCATAGTACTTGGCACATGTAAGCTAGTAGTAACTTTGAAGCCATCACAAACTTATGGTTAAGCAACAATGTCAAAGAAAATCCAAAGGCTACATTAAATGTGTCTTTTGGCAGGTGCTAAATTTTGCCACGATAATGAACAAAGACAGAGTACGTACGTCGTCACAAGAGGGATATGAGCAGAGTACAGCGTTTAGTTTGAACTTTCTGCTGTTTTCATTTTAGTAGCGGGGACAATATATATTGTTGATTGTGATAAACTACAAGAGACAAGAGCAAGGATTTTTTTTTTTTTTTTTATGTTAATTTGGTTCCATTTGAGGTTTTTAACTTGAACTGAGCAATTTCTATTAGTTTGTAAGAAATTAGTAATTTGAAACATAAAATTAAGATAGAGCCATTCAAACAACTTTCATTTTTTTGTTATCCTAATGTAAGTCATGTATGTTTACATGTTTGTGAAAAGAAAATATTGTGAGATTGACAAGTAGTAGAAATTAACATGTTCGAAAGGGTGGGTATGTGCAGTATACGAAGTATTGATAATTAATGCTAGGTCTTGGTATTTAATAGCATTTAGCAATCTAAGTTTGTCAGAGAAAATAAGATGGTTTTGTTTGGGACATGGAAAGCCACATGTTGGGGTTGAGGACAAGTCATGGCTAATGGTTGCAGGCTTTTATGTTTATGTAAATACTAAAACAAATATAGTTCGCAATCTCTCCAACTTGCCTACTATGCGACACAGTTTAGCTGTGGGCTACTTCTATTTAATGAACAAAAACATTGTGCTTGTGGCAATGGTTGGTCCCCCCCGTGTTATATATGCTCCCTGTTCAACCTCTGATATAGGCCATGTCTTGTTAATTCATCCAAGTTATATAACATATATATATATATATATATATATATATATATATTAATTCGTTTTCCATTGAGGGTAATAACAAGCATAATACATTTAACTCTTCAACCATCACGTGTTATCATCACATTTAATCACGTTGCCAACATACATACGTATATGTGTACATATATAGACGTATATGTGTACATATATGATTAATAGCATTATTTTACTTGAATTTTAATGTGTATCATTCATTTTTATTTGTGTTTTGATTATATGGATTACATAAGTGGAGGTAAATATAATTTTCTGTTTTAAATAAAAATAAGTATAGTTAATATTTTCTTGAGAAAAAAGAAACAATTTCAAAGATTAAAAAAAGGAAATATTTGATTGATATATATTGCGGTTGGTGAAGTGAAGGCCCAGCAATCCCTGCCTGTGCCTTTGAAGAGGGTACATATAATTAGCACGCAAATCGCTTGTGGCCATTTTACCTTTTCTATCATTATAATTAAAAATAATATTTCGAAAAATTAACATTTTAGGAGAAAATGTCAACTCTCAAGGACTGCTTGGTTAGAGAAAAAAATTATTTATGAAAATTTGAATAAAATTTACATTGTGATAACTTATAACTAATTAAGATGTCTTTTTTTCTATTCTAAAAAAACGTACATAACATAGTGAAAAAATATTTTATGGAGTTATTAATACTCCAAGCATCAAATCATAAACGTAGGGGGTGGTTTAAATGATTAAATCCGAGCCTTAAATTGGAGCCCCCACTGCACCCGAACCGTTGATCTTCATTTCATGTTCAACAAATCCAAATACAATAAAACTATATGATAGTACGATTCATGAATACGATGGATGGATGCATGCATTATTAGTGCAAAATTAAAACTCCTCTTCAAACATTTACACTGTCCCAACCACGTGTCCCTCGTACGGATACCTATGCAACTCTGACTTATGCTACCCCTCGGGCCCACAAAATCAACTCCTTCGATGAGCGTCACATGTTCTGAATCAGATTTCTTTTCCTTTGTTTTCAGTATTTATATATAATTTTCTTTCTTTATGAAAGTAAATGAATGGTAGTAGTAATTTAAATTTGAAATCTTAGATGATGATAAAATCAGGAAGGGCAAGACAAGGCGGTTTGGCGAGCATGTGAAATGCATATGGCGTTTCTCTGCGCCCAAACTCATTTTGTCTTCCAATTTTATTAACCTTTTTTTTTTTTTTTATCATTCCGGAATGTCTACGTGGCAATCGTGATGGTTTGTCAGCATGCTCATCAGCTAACACGTGGAATAGTGATAACTCTGTTGTTTGCCTTTCCTTTTCCTCCTTTTTTATTAAATTATTAAACTATTTTGGCAACTGATCTTAAGATTAATAATTAAAAATTCATAAATAAGTTTGTTTCTTAAAAATTATAATAAACTAGAGTAATTAATATATGGATGCACAATGTTAAATGTAGAAGAATTTTATAATGGATGAAAATGACGTGTAAAATTACCACAGTGTGCAAAAGAAAATACTAGTATTTTTTTAAAAAAATTCCCAGATAAGTTGACCTATCCCCATGAGAATAAGTTTTACTAATACGAGTGTGAACAACATTTTACTGTTTAAATATTACTAGTATGAACAACATTTTAGTGTTTATACTAATGAGTTTTTACTTGTATTTTATTTGTCAGCTACACAATTAAAAAACTACCTACCACTTTATCCACCAACATATAGTAAAAGTTATATGATTTTAGCGAGGGATTGTTAATCTCCAAGTACTTTGCATTTCTGCCGAAAACACAATCTTTCACGTCCCTTTATAGATCACAAAAGCATTAGATAACAAATAAAAGTCTATAACAAATTAAAGGCGCAAGACAAAAAATTAAAATGAGAGCAAGAGAATGTTGAAAAAGAGTTGGACAAAGGAGAATGTTTGTTGTTGTCTAATGTTAATCATATATATCTTAATATGCCTGATTCAGTTAAGAGAATTTCTTCAATGCACGGGAGTTGATTGTGTTCTATTCAAGATTATCCAATGGGAAATCAAAATGAAGTGTTTAGTTGTACGTGAATATATATCATCAGGCTAATTATATGTTCAAAATCGATTACTTGGTTGTTTTGCATTCTACTTCTTAATTGTTATTTATTTTACTTTTTTGGCCATCGCCTCTTAGTTCTCAAGCTGTTCGAATAATTTAAAAAGGCAAAGTCAAAAAGTTCCAAAAGGAAAAGTCGAAAACTTTCCGACATTCCTTTCATCAAGTTGTTGCATGTTGACACATGAAATCGCGTATTGACTCTTAGCTTGTTTTGTTAATTAACGGTTGGTCAAATAGTTAAACAGAAATTATACATTTATACGCAAATATCTTTAGAAAAGTTTGCTCATTGATCAGTTATTTTTAAGAGTATTTTTTCAAATAAAAAAAAAAGTGTAAGATAAAAGGAGAGTCCATTTCAAAAGAAAAATTAGAAATTATCTTTTTTACACAAAAAAAATAACTTTTTAATTTAACCTTAGTCATACAATTGAGAAAAACAAAAAGTCTAGATCAATCGATTTAGCAAAATTTATATGTATTTGATTTCTATGAATAAATCCTAATTGAGGCACTCATTCATCAGTTACTGTTGGCTTACCATGATTTTAGTACGTTAGAGGGTAGCACCTTTTTTTCTTCATAAAACAAAAGAAGTGATTGAAATTAGGCATAAAGTAATGATGATAAGGAAGTAGTCAATCTTTGTTATATGAACAATGAAGACTATGTGAGATTTGTAAAAAATCTTCATCGGTACACCTACAGCTACTCTCTCTCTCTCTCTATATATATATATATGATGAATTGATGATGGAGAATTATGAATTTCAGGTCACTGCCTATTGAGACGTCAACATCTCTGTTATCAGGGAGGGGATTGTGGTTCGCAATTGGCCCATTTTCGTAAGGACTGGTTCATTCATTATAATTTTTCTATTTATCTTCGGCTTTTAAGATAGCAACCCTAGCTACAATCATTTACCCCCCAAATCCCAATCCATGTCTTTTTTTATAGTCCAGCCTTAATATATGCGTTAAAAGATCTCCATTTATTTCAGGCCTAAAAAAACAAGGCCCGAGTTCGTTTGAAATCCAGAATCCCGGGCTCACTATTTTTGGTTTACATTTTTGTTTAAGCCGGTTGCTTCCAGTACCTACAAATTGATTCCTACACTCTTTTTAGAATATTTTTTTTACCTTCGGATTGGCCATTCTGGAAGCAAAATTCTGTAATCATTCTGGAATATAATTTTACATTCTGGATTAGTGATTCTGGAAACCCAAAAAGAGGTGCAAGAAACAACAGTCTGTGTTTAAAGTTCTCTATTTGTCAAATTTTCTCCATTTTATAGAACGATAAAAATGAGGGAGAAGCTGGTTTGACATGTAGAATCCTGGGTTCAGTTTTTTTTCAAGGTTCAACTGTAATGTAAAGGTTGTTATTGCCTATTGGCACCGCCTGAAGTTTTTTTTTTTTTTTTTCAGATTTTCTATAATAAAAAAATAGTTTTTACTATAATTTTCATAAGAGCATCTTTAGTGGTAGATCTTAAATTGGGATCTTAGACTACTTTTTAGTAGACCTTATAGTATCACATAGAATTAAAGATCTCTTTAATTTTTTTCTTTAATGGTAGATCTCATTTTGAGATCTTAGGGAGAGAGAACGAGAGATAAAATTTATTCTTTTTTGAACAATGTGCAGATCTTGAGAGATCTTGTACAATAATCCATTTTCCATGTTGGAGATCCCTTCGTTTCCTTTATTGGAAGATCTTGTGAAGATCAGATCTTGAGCTCAAGATCTTTACTTAAGATCTACCACTAAAGATATTCTAAGATACTCAATGAAACTGCAGAAAAAAAAAAAGTAGGTACAGAAAGCAGCCCAACTAAGGAAAACCTATCATATATTCTTCTTTTCTCCTTCTCTTTGCACTGCTGCTGCCGTTTTTTTTTTTTTTTTTTTTTTCTAGTTTCCATTACCGTTCTTATGAGTTGTTTTCATCCAAATCACTGACCTCCATAGTTGCAACGGTTATCGGAAGAGCGTGGCATAGCTATTATTTGTAATGTTCTTTATTTCAACTATTTTCTCTTTAGAAATGAAGTGCTGTAAACTGCTGTTGTTGACGGATCGATCTGCAGAAATTGAAGGCAGAGCTCGATGACGGGAATGGTGGCCAAAACTCCATGACAGGGCTCTTCCAATGCAGAGGTAACCTCTCCTACTCCGATTGCTACAACTGCGTGAGCAGGCTCCCGGTCCTCCGCAAATGAATTTGTATGTCCGCACTTGCGGACATTTGCCCCAACGTGGGTCCGCCACTGCCTGAGGATTAAACTGCATTTTTGGTATGTTTGAACACTGAAGTTCAGAAACAATACCCGTTTCTTCTTCTTATACTAATTGTTTGAGCTGCATATACCAATTCCATAACCATGTTAATGGTGAGAAGAACCCCTTCGTATTCTTTAGTAACCTTTTTTGTCCTCCGAAGCATTGCCCGATTTCGAAACCTCACCTCAGAGACCAAAAATGGGGATCATGAACATCCCACCAAAGCCGTAGATGCTAAAGACTGCAACTTTGTCCATGAAATTTGTAGGATTACCCGAACAAAGCCCCGTTGGGAAGACACCCTTCTTTCGCATTACCCATCTTTCAATTTTAAAGACCCCTCTTTTTTTCTCCTTTATCTCAAACACCAGAACAATGCTTTCCTTTCTCTTCGTTTCTTTCACTGGCTGTGCTCTTCTTGTGGTTTCTCGCCCGACCAGTCTTCTTGTAATGTGCTTTTCCAAGTGCTTGTGGATGCTGGGGCTGGCAAACTAGCAAAATCCTTGCTTGACTGCCCGGGTTTCACTCCCGAGCCTGCTTCCTTGGAGGGTTACATTCAGTGTCTCAGCAGTGCTGGGATGGTTGAAGATGCAATTGATATGCTGAAAAGGGTTGGGTTTTGCCCCTCGGTGGCAACTTGGAATGCATCTCTGTTGGGTTGTTTGAGGGCTCGGAGGACTGATCTGGTATGGACATTGTATGAACAGATGATGGAATCTGGTGTTGTTGCTAGCATTAATGTTAAAACTGTTGGATATCTGATAATGGCGTTCTGTGCAGAATACAAAGTCCTCAAAGGTTATGAACTTCTTAAGGAACTTCTGGAAAATGGCTTATGTCCCGACAATGTTATTTTCAATGCACTTATAAGGGGATTTTGTAAGGAGGGACAATATGATAGAGCTTCTGAGATCATTCATATTATGATTGCCAAGCAATGTAATCCGAATGTCTCTACTTATCAAGAAATCATATATGGACTCTTAAAGATCAAGAATTCTGAGGGTTTCCGGGTTTTTAATGATCTCAAGGACAGAGGATATTTCCCAGACAGGGTTATGTACACAACGGTGATCAAGGGTCTATGTGAGATGGAACAGCTCGGGGAGGCCAGGAAGCTGTGGTTTGAGATGATTAAAAAAGGATTTCAGCCAAATGAATACACCTATAATGTAATGATGCATGGGTATT
>PYAF01003999.1:1734834-1752407 GCA_007407185.1 Glycine tomentella | reverse complement strand
ATTTCAGCCAAATGAATACACCTATAATGTAATGATGCATGGGTATTGTAAGATTGGTGATCTTGCTGAGGCAAGGAAGATCTTTGAGGATATGCGTGATAGAGGTTATGCAAAAACCACAGTTAGCTATGGCACAATGATTTCAGGTTTGTGTTTGCATGGAAGGACAGATGAAGCACAGAGCTTGTTTGAAGAAATGTTTCAAAAGGGGATTGCTCCTGATTTGATTACGTACAACTGTCTTATTAAGGCCCTTTGCAAGGAAGTGGAGATAGTTAAGGCAAGAAAATTATTAGATTTACTTCTGGCACAAGGTTTAGAGCTATCGGTTTTCTCTTTTATTCCTCTTATAAAACAATTTTGTAAAGTGGGAAACACAAAGGGTGCAATAACATTGTGGAAAGATATGCATGATAAGCTTTTGGAACCAACGGCCAGTATATATGGAATCGAATGGCTGCTAAACATGCTGAGTTGGAAGCAGAAACCCCAGAAGCAGACTTTTGAGTACCTGATTAACAGTCTATCACAAGAAGATAGGTTGGATGATATTTTGGTTGTTTTAGATTTCATGTTTAGAATAGGATATAGACTCGAAAAAGGGACAATTTATTCCTTGGTGAGTAAATTTAGCAGGGATAGTTTTCATTTTCCTGACTTATGTTTGGAGAAGATCTTACAAAGAAATTGATATTACTGATTGTGTTGTTTGTATCTTCCATCTAATATCTATGACCAATAAGTGAAGAACTTTTTTAGTTTCTTATATTCTACGCTTCTGTTTCTTTTGAGGTTCATTCTTGAAGCTTCCCATTGTATGGCTTGAAGTTGCAACTTGTCTGCTTCTGTTTTTTTTCTTTTTGTAATTCTAGTTTTCTTTTTCAAAAAAAATAAATCAAAGGGGTTATTTGCCTTGTATCAAACTGGACAGGCATATTAATTTCAATGAAATGTCTTTTCCTATGATTAAAATAGCAATGCTTTAGCGTGCTATCTCGCATCAACCGCGGGTTACGGCACCCAACTGCTACTTCCGCGCCGCAATGCGACGGTTTTCGGTAGCGGTCGGTTGGCAGCTCTTGCGGCGCTATCGCACCACTCCATGGAAGAGAAGCGAGTTGCAGAGCTTCAGCTATCGGGGGCAGTGTTTTGAAAATTAAAGGAGGGTAAAAAGGTAAAAGCCCAAAATAAGTGACGGTAGTCTGGACTTTTACTCTCTTTTTTCACTGATAAGGGCTCTCCCTCCCTTGTCATTTTCACGAGTTTCTCCCTCCCTCTGTCATTCCCGTGCTTTCCCTCCCTCTTTCCCTCCCGACGAAGCTTGCTTCATTGTTCCGCTGTTTGTTCTCGTTCCTCCTCCTCTTCTTGTTCGTTCGTGTTAGTTGTTGTTGTCTCGCAAGTATTGAAATCTTAGAAGACGCAGAGAGAGAGAGATGTGGTGCGCGAGCGAGAGAAAGAAAGCACACATAGGTTTGGACAATGGGGGTGCAAGATAGTACTACCTTGCGCCTTTTTCTTTTATTGCCTCGTTGCTCCCTTTCTTTTTTCATTCTGTTTTAATTGGTTAGGTTCACATGCAGGCAAGAGTAGGTTTGCTTCTTGATATTGGCTCTAAATGTTTAGTATTATACTTTTCATTCCTCATTTCCTCCTATTTTGGGTGATTTCTTATCTTATCCTCCTCTTCTTGTTCGTTCGTGTTAGTTGTTGTTGTCTCGCAAGTATTGAAATCTTAGAAGACGCAGAGAGAGAGAGATGTGGTGCGCGAGCGACAGAAAGAAAGCACACATAGGTTTGGACAATGGGGGTGCAAGATAGTACTACCTTGCGCCTTTTTCTTTTATTGTCTCGTTGCTCCCTTTCTTTTTTCATTCTGTTTTAATTGGTTAGGTTCACATGCAGGCAAGAGTAGGTTTGCTTCTTGATATTGGCTCTAAATGTTTAGTATTATACTTTTCATTCCTCATTTCCTCCTATTTTGGGTGATTTCTTATCTTATAGCATTTATATATGTGGTTATAATTTATTATAAGTATTTTTATGGACTTCACAGTAGCGACTTTACTGCTACCCGCTATACTGCTATAGCGTTTTTGGGGTCGGCCGCTACTCGCTATTTAAAACTATGGTCTTTTCCTGCACAAACAGCCCTGAAACAGTGAAACTTGCCTTCTTAAGGATAGAAAGTGCGGCCTCCTGTACATGACAATTTTGCAATGTGAATTGTACATTCAATGGTATCAATGTGATAGAAAATCGAACTAATTCATACATGAATAAACTCTGAATTGGGAATGACTAGGTATGGTTGGAGTTTGAATGTTTGATTGCAGAACCAGAAAGACTTCATGTTGTATGCCTGACAGAAGTGAGAATTCAAGAATTATTGTCCTTTACTTATGAACAAACTATGTGGTGACAAATTCAACAGCTTAGAATAATTGAATTTGATGGAGCGTATGACTCAATTATTCTTCTACCTTTTCTTCCCAGGCTTTGTGATATGTGTATTCCTAATTTCTTATGCACTTTGGGAAAGTTAATTTTAATTTTCATTATAGATTCTTTTACTGCTTGACAAACTTCATCTATTCAAGTGGAATGAAGACTTTTCTAATGAGACAGTAGTTTAAAGTTTTATATTTCTAGCTGAACTGAAAGAGTAGAATAACAAATTGAGAGCTATTATGATATAATCTTCTGCTGAAGCCTTCTTCAGGTCAACAAGAAAAGCACACGGGTCTGTTATCTCCTATAAACTGTACAGACAATGATTAAATAGGAAGCCATCAAATTTTCTCAATCAAATGGACAAAAACAGTACATTTTTTTTTTTTTTCCATAATCCCCTGATTTCATTCACCAAGAATCATTTTGGCACTTAGCACACATTTCATAAGAACAACATGGACATCGGAATTATAATTACATTTTTAAAGCATAAAAAATAGTTTCTTTTAAATATCATTTATGATGCAACAAAAATACTGAATTTCTATATTGGATTCGGGTACTAGAGATAAGCTAAAGATAATTAAGAGCCTGTTTGATTTGCTTTTCATCTTTTTGTTTTAAAAGTTGCCTTCAAGACAAATTTCCTTTACTTATTATCAATTTATCTTATAAAACCTATTGAATTTTAAAATCTGTTTAAAAAGTGTTTTAAAAACTAGAAAATAGAAACAGGTTAAAAAAGTTTTTCTTTTCAATTCTTAATGGCAGCAGCAAAAATATTCCCGAAGAACATAAAACATAATGTATGTGCTGGTTAAAATAGACAAGCTTACATACATTATATACCATATATGCTGCAGTAAGTAAAAAAGTACAAGTTGGATTGAGATTCTTTTTGTTCATCCATTCTGATTATAATATTTTTCACAGATTTCAATAGGCTCTTTGACTTGACAAATACGCTGAAAATGGCATTTGTGCTTAGCGAAGACAACAAGTAACTTATAGACAATTATTTTGAGCAACCACAATCTCAGTAAAATAGTTAGGTTAACATATGTGCGGGTTAAAAAATGCTACTATCTTTTTTATTTAAAAAATTAAAAATAAGTACTAAGTAAATAAAGAAAAGATGTTAAAATCACATACAACAATAACCTTCACTCCCATATTATTATTATTTAATAATTTAATAAACATAATAATTCCATTCACCAATGATTCTCAATCATAATGGATAAGGACATTTTCTCCTTGTGTCACTCAGCCTCTCACTGCCAACCTAAAAAGACCATTGTCAGTAGCAGCATGTTGACGAAGGCGAAGAAGAAGATCGACAACACTTGGTTGTGGATGAGGTTTGATCCGTTAGGCCAATCAGATTCATCTTCCAATTACTCGTCTTCGTGGCGACTTTGTTGTAGATGTCGGATGGGAAATCCTCTACTTGTTCGACCCAACCGTGCACGATAGTGGAAGTCTCACAAAGCGTATTGTAACTTCCTCATTTAGACCTGGATTAATTGATGAGTTGGGGTTTTGTTTTTGTTTTTTGTCAAAGACAACTTTTATTCCGTTTTCCCTACTTCTATTTTCAATAGCATAGTTGTATAAAATGTTTTATTTTTTGGGTGAGGAGTATAAGAATTTTCCTTTATTCTAGCAAAATTATGTGTCGATGCCGTTTGACCTGATTGATGCTACATTTTGTACCTTTTCAGATCTAAAAAAAAAAAGGTTGAAGGAGATGTTATTTTTTTAGTTGTTTATTTTTAAAAATAAAATAAAGATAGTGATATTTTAGTTTCTAATATGTAAAATTAATTATTTAAGACTTAATATCTATGTTGATTCATTATGTTTTGAAGTTATTTTAGTGTTGTACATAAAATTTTAAAATTTTTTTATTCTAGTTTTTATATTTTCGAAATATATCATTTTAGTTTTTTTTAAATTTAAAAATTAATAAAATATTAACAGAACATAAATAAAATAAATAAAATGATACATTTTAAAAATACAAAAATCTAAAATAAATTTTTAAAAATTAATATACTAAAATAAAACAGTGACTAAATATAATACACCAACATTAAGGCAAAAATAAAAATAAAAATAAAAATAAAATGAGGGCGTGAGTCGCGCCTGACGACGTTCACGCAATAGAAAGGTCTAGAAGGCAAAAGACTGTTAGGCATCCATGTCGATCGCCAAAATGATGTAAAGCCATGCCATGTCTATATTTGTTAACGCCAAAATGATAGAGAGAGCATGAAAATGCTAAAATAAAATTCCGATTCCGCCGCTAACAAACCCTAATAAAGCTTAATTAGCTTGGACTGTTAACTTCACTCAGCGCACCCCAACCCCAGTGTGGTTCCCGGAACCGGAAGGTACTGGTTTGGCTTGGTTAGTTGCAGCAGCAACACAACACAACAGCCAAGGTAGGGCCAGTTTGAATATTTGCTCAACACAACAGCCAAGGTAGGGTTTTTTCCGCCGAAAAGGACGTGTCCCATTCTTGTCAACAAACGTGGCGCGCTTCTTAACATAAGCACTTACGTACGCATCTCTCTCCTTCTCCTCTTCCCTCCCACATATTCGGCACCCTACTTTTATTTTTTAATAAATAAATACAATATTTTTTCTGTTCATTTGGTTCCCATTCAACGCCCATAAAATAATAAATCCTATTTTTTGAGGGCATGTTACTAATTAGTAATTACATTAATTTCTATTAATAAGAAAAAACACATAACCATTTGAGTCTTCTTTGGCCTTTGCATCGAAAAAACCAGAATGGCGGATTCAGAGCGAATCCAAAATCCGTGGATGGCTTCGGATCAAACTGCAATTGAAATGAACGGCGAGGGCACAGATTCCAGGGAATGCTCTTCTCTTCCTCCCCCGCCTCAAAAACCATCCAATTCTGATCAATTGGGAATCGGTGAACGAGCTTTCTCCGCCGCCGGCGCCGCCTTCCTCTCCGCCATCATTGTCAATCCCCTCGACGTTGCCAAGGTACTCTCTCAATTTTATTGTTAAGGAGCGGTAATTCTGACATAGGTTTCCAAGTCTCTAGTCTGTCTTTTCTTCGTTGTTGACGATTAAAGAATTGTCGTTTTGAGCGTCTTGAATGCGTTTTAGAATGTTCAGTTTGTGCCAATACTACAATACTTTACATGTGCTATTTCACTATGTGATTCTTCCCTGGTTTCCTTTGGTTATGTTTTCTTGTCCTCTTTTTTGTGTGTTAACTTCAAATTAATTATTGGAAAATCATCCCTGGACAACTAGGTGTTAATTGACACCTAGAG
This sequence comes from Glycine tomentella, assembly GCA_007407185.1. NCBI lineage: Eukaryota > Viridiplantae > Streptophyta > Magnoliopsida > Fabales > Fabaceae > Glycine > Glycine tomentella. The sequence continues at coordinate 1,746,636 of PYAF01003999.1, read as the reverse complement.
AGAGAAGGAGAGAAGTATAGGCACGATAGATGGTGTAATATACGATAGGAAGAGACAGAGATAGAAATGATAGGTCATAGGTGCTAATTCGGTGTTAGGGTTTGATATATAAGAGTGTTTATGTGTATCATTACTCTTAATTATTTATCTTTTCGTGTATTCTGATTTGTTTTCCCCATTTATCAGACAAGGTTGCAAGCACAAGCGGCAGGGGTCGCATATTCTCATCCACTCAGTAATATGACCAGTAGAATGGCTTGTTTTGGGCCAAATATGGTACGTGAGGAACAATCTTTTGTTGTTATTCCCCTCTTTGAAGACCTTTACGAGAATCATTATTCCATTGAATTTCTATATCTGTATATAGTTGTGGCAGCTGCAAAAACAAATTAATTCTGTGCAGTATCTTCTTTAAGAGGTTGTGTGGTTCAAAAATGACCCTGCATCATTTTGAATCCAATTTAGTTGTTAACATGTTGGCATACCCATGCAATTAACTTGTTCTTTTTAATATTATTATCAGATATTTGCTGATTTAAAATGTTCTCCATCATGCCACCGGGCTGGATTCCAGGGCACAGTGTCCATTTGTCCTCCCGAGTGTTTTCGCTACAAGGGAACACTAGATGTCATCTACAAAATTATAAAACAGGTTGGTGGTTTATTTCATGGGTTGAAGCTGTCATTTGAGTGTATTGAGGACATTTGTGCTTGAAATGGACATTTATGTGTATTACATATTTACATTTACAAATACAAACACATATTTATCAATGCAAGAGTGTTATTGCAGGAGGGATTTTCTAGGCTATGGAGAGGCACAAACGCTGGCCTGGCTCTTGCAGTACCAACTGTAGGTTCACAAGTCAATCAACGGTGATTCTTTGTTTAATTATTGCACATTATGTCTGAAAGCAAAGGAAATGACTGACATAACTTTCACGTGCTTAAATCAGGTGGGAATATACCTTCCTTGCTATGACATACTCCGCAATTGGTTGGAGGAATTCACAGCTAAAAATGCACCAACCACAACTACTTATGTACCTCTAGTAGCTGGTTCATTGGCACGCTCTCTAGCTTGCGCTACTTGCTACCCCATTGAACTTGCTAAAACTCGTATGCAGGTATTTATAAGATAATTAACCATATTCTTTTGATACCCAATGTGTAAAAGTTGTGGCTTTTGGAGTTTCTATTCATGAAGCGCAGTGCTTGTTTAAGTTTAAGGCACAGTTATTATCCCTCTTTTGAATCTATTTATGTCAGTGAGCAGGTTAACCTGCAATTCAGGGTTTATTTTGTCTTATCATTCGGTTTATTATTCAAATGATGGAATGAGAATTTTGCTCCATTCCGTTATAAAATATCCAAACAATGTTATTGAGATTTTATTCTGTTATGTTATAGTCTATTCCATTCTATTATGTTCCATTATATCACATTTTACCAATCCAAACATAGGCTATAATTGCACTTTGCTCTGCTGTAATTCGTGTGGTTTTCTTTCATCATTTATAGCTCTTATCTGTTTCGTTATAGATTTTGATTTTGATATTTGTTTTATGGTAGCAGTGTTTTAAGTTTTATTTTAATTCCAATGTTTGTTGATGCTTAGTGGTTTTTAGAATATTTCTGTTTTCTTATTTTTTTGTATCTAGCTATATTTGCTATTCCATAAACTTTCTGGGTTCTTACTGTTCTTTGGAGAATTCTTAATTATTCATTTCTGATTTAGGCATTTAAAGAGACCCAAATTGGTAAAAAGCCTCCTGGAGTGATCCAGACTCTGCTAGGTGTTGTTTCAAATGTCAAGAGCACAAACACTCCACAGAACAGCTGTAAGTGCTTAGCTTTTCTGACAACATGAACCTCAAATAGGTATACTAAATGTAAACTGAAAGGAGTCTACTAGCTTTGGTGTTTACAGTACATAGATTTGTAAATTTGTTGAATTGGCTGGTGTTTTCTTATCCAAGTAGTGAGTAATACAAACTTTTGCACAAGCACAATACGGTTTTATAGAGTTTACTATGTGACATACAGTTTTGGTTAATTTAACATTTGCATTTACCTTATTAATGAACTTGTAATTTAAATCTAGTTCTTAGGAATGGGTATTGAAGCCATAGTCCTTCTGTGTTACACAACTAGGGGGGATGTAATTATGGACAAAACTTAGATGGAGTAATCTTTAGGTATTTTTGGTGTTCCTCTATTAGAATTGAAGTAACATAGAGTTTTATTGCTTTAATGCAAACATTTATTACGCAGATTATTGAAGTGAAATTTTAATTTTGATTGGAGAACAAACCACCAAAGAAACTGCATATAAGTTTTGTCCTAGAATTATTTACATGTCTCATATGTTTGATTTGATTTTTCAATCTCTGTCAATTGTGGCACTGTGCAGACTACAACATTTATTAATACAGTGCAAGATTGTGTAACATATATAAATTAAAATGCTAACAAAGTTACTAATAGAATCATTTAAATTGTAATTGTCATGAATCTCTTCATTTCATAACAGTGCAAGGTTATCGTGTTTTGTGGACTGGCATGGGAGCTCAACTTGCCCGTGATGTACCGTTCTCTGCTATTTGTTGGTCGACACTTGAACCGGTGAGTTTCCTCCATGAATCCTTTGACACATGAAGTTGTTTTTCTTATTCTTTGTTTTGTCATCCCAATTACTCTTGCCTTGCAGACTAGAAGAAAACTTCTTGGTTTGATTGGAGGTGATGATGCCAATGCATTGAGTGTTTTTGGGGCAAATTTTGGAGCTGGGTTTGTGGCAGGAACTTTAGCAGCTGGAGCCACATGTCCGCTTGATGTTGCAAAAACTCGAAGGCAGATAGAGGTTTGTCTAATTGTTTGTCTTCACCAAAAAATTTAAGCTTTGGGGATTTTGTTCGTTCATGATGTTTTGTCAGAGCTTCTATGACCAAGTGGTCTACAGTTTGATGTTTGCTGCCCTTATCTATAACTATGTATAAAAGGAATAGGGTGTTTTGGTGTATCTATAACTATATATAAAGGGAATATAAAGGGAATAGGGTGTTTTTGTGTACACATTTTATACCCCATTTTATCCCTATAACTACATTCATAAATTTCTATTTTATCCCTATAACTACCTTTACAAACCATCCACTAACTTCTGTTATCTTTCTTTTTATTTAATAAAAAAATAGTTAGGCACAGAGTGCTTGTTTTCCCTAGTTATTCTAATAAAATGCTAAATTTGATGACAAGTTAGGTGGGTATGTGTATTACCCACACTTAAGCTTATAGGTCTCTTGCATAACGGGATGTGTTAGAGACATAATGAAAGACCATTCAGGTGTCCTTCACTTGGAAGTTTAAACTTAGTGATTTTTGGCTCATGACAATTACCTTTGTTTTTAAGTCGCTAAATTTCCCTGGTTTTTTCTATCATTCAAACTGGGGGGGTGGAGGGTTACAGGAGATTTTGCTTCCCTCATTCGTGCTCTGTTTTCTTTAAAATAACCATTTCTTTGAATTGACAGTACTTTTTTATATCTATTTGCTAAGTTGGCTTATTCTAATATCATCTTTTTTCCAAATATTGTAATTGCAGAGGGATCCTGTTAGGGCATTGAAAATGACTACAAGACAGACACTGATGGAGGTGTGGAGGTACGCCATTATTTGGATTCCAGATGTTATAATTTTGACTTTCTTCATGTTCTAATGATACATATTGGATGCCAAGTGGCTTAACAACTTAATATTTTCTGCTTCCCTCTGATCTGGTGCGTACTGGACATACCTTGATTTGAGAATAAGTCACATAAAATTCAAGGGTTTTTTCTTCTCTGACAACCTCAGTGAGAAAAGGCCCGATTGTTATTGACTAGTTACTAATTTTTGAATTGATCTGTGTGTTGATTTAAATGATCACTGATATGCTTTAGCCGAACTAATTTTTTATATCTTCTTTCAGAGATGGAGGCTTGAAAGGATTGTTTACAGGTGTTGGTCCACGAGTTGGTCGAGCAGGCCCCTCCGTTGGAATTGTGATTTCATTTTATGAAGTTGTAAAGTTTGTTCTACATCATCAGTACAAATCTTCATCATGATTTTCTGCACACTTTTTTTTTGCTGCCAAAGCAGTTTTTATTCAGAACCTCTGGAGATTGCAGAACATTCTTTTTTTTTTTTGGAATGGGAATCATTTCAATCCATCCTGACCATAAACTAACATAATTGAACAGGAAAATGATCGGCATAGGACACACTCAGGTCTTTTGAGCTGTTTATTGTTTTTTATTTTTGTTGCTGCTTTTGACAAGCAGAAATTTTGTTACCCTTGGGGTTCTCCCCTGAACTATAATTGAATAAATAAAATATGAAAAATTGAGTTTTTTCCCTCCCAAAAATTGCTACAGACAATGTCACTTACGCTTAAACACGAGGAATTTTTATTTATGATGATTTCTTATAGATTTTTTTTTTAATAAAGTTATTCTTGGAGGAAATATTACTGGAGCAAAGTGCAGAATATACTGTCCTGACCTGGTTTTGAGAATATGTTCATACTGCTTGAAGAATAGTCGTTTTGGTCAACAGATATTGTAAGAGAATATGCTCTTGGGACTTGGGAAGGTAGCATGTTTATCAATTAAGTTGGAAAGAGATACGGTAATAGAATATTTTATATTATCAGTTGAAATTTATATAATATTTCTAAGATAGGTAGTAAAATTGGTAAATTTTTAACTAATAACAGTGTGTTAGCAGTGCTCAAGTATAAACGATTTATAGTGATATTATGAAAAGTAGAAACAATTATTTATTGTTTATTTTTTTCTAACCGTGAAAGTTCCATATGCACGCACGTAAAAAAAAAAAATGGCGTCAAAATTAAAAAAAGAACGCAGAAGCAAGGCTGAAATGCATCGTATTAGGAGGGATGTGCATCTACGGTTGATGTCAAACTAAAACGCTATTAAAGTTGCATATTACCCTGGAAAATGTTTACCAGATTGTTATTTTCTAACCTTCGTGGGATAAATATATAATGTCTAAATAGATATTTACGGCAAAATATATATGCGAGAAAACTAAAATACAATTTTTTTTTTAAAATTGATGAAATTGTGGATAAAAGAACCTAAATAATATTTTTTTAATAATTAACTATCAATTTGGGACTATTTGGAATGTAATTACAAATTTGGGGTAGTAGGTCATTGGTCACGCTCAGAACCATACGTGACTAAGGGGACAGTCACGCCTGGTTCTGGGTGTGACTAGTCATGCCCAATTCTAGGTGTGACCTACTGCCCCAGATTTGTAATTATTTTCCAAACAACTTCAAATTGGTAATTAATTATTAAAAAAATATTATTTAGGTTCTTTTGCCTGAAATTGTGATCTTCTCCTTAATCCTTTTCAAACTTCCAACATTTATAAGTTGAGCAAAAGTCATTCCAAACTTATTTAGTGTGCATAAAATATTGAATATTATAAGGTTAATTTTAATCTTATTTTTCTTACTTTAATCTAACTCTTATATCTTATATCATTTTTATCATATCTTTGACCATCAAACAAGTCTTATTTAGGCATGACTATTAAATTTGAACTTGTAAATATCCTTTTGACTTTGTGATTTGTGAAAACTTGTTTCAATTGAGTTTGATTTTGGATTTTTCCTACTTTGTAGAAGTGGAGTAGGGATAGAGGATGTGAAACCCCTTGCCCCTGAACACGTATTGCACACTCTAATTTTTTACAATTATTAAATATATAAATTAATTATTGTAATAAATAAACAATTTTAATTACAATAATAAAACTAAAATTACATAATTTATTAAATTTATAATATAGTTCTTAATTTATTATTTTTATGATTCATGTTCTTTACTAATTGTATGTTATTTAAATTAAAAGATTTAATAACTTAGTATATATTTATTTAAAATTATATATAAGTATTTTTTTAATAAAAAAGTGGATAATTTTCTTATGATCAAAGGAAGGGGGAAATGAAACAAACATTGCCGGAGAATGTGAAAAGAAAGAAGATATTAGAAAGCAAAAGTAAAAAAGTATAAAAAAGAAACCTATTAATATAAAAAAAATAGCAATAAAAAAAGATACATTTAGATATTCTTATATTTTTTTATCATCATAATATTAGTGTAAAATATCTTAATATTTATTTATTTTTGATCTACAAAATTTGAACCAAAATTTTTCTTAAGGGAATTGAGTCATGACCTACTCGAATCTACTTGTTGATTTGATTGCTTCCTATATGACTATATTTTTAATGGATGACTTGATTTATATATTCTTAAGTTTCATTTATTATTATTGTTATTAATAATAAATTTCTTTTACCTTCATTCCTTATCTATTAACCGCAGGAATTAGAAGAAGAAAGCAAATAAATAGATCGAAACAAACAGAATTACGAGATAATAATTGAAGCAGAAGAGTATTACAATAATGCATTTGTCTTATTAAAATGTCTTCCTCCTTAGTCCTAATGACACCAATGCCTCTCTTTGCCTTGAGAAGGCTATGTTACCATCCATCAATCTAGAAATAAACGAGGAGTCGGATGATGGATCAATGCATGATGTAGGTCAGCACCAAAGCCACAAGCATTAGAACAGATGCAACCGCTTGGTCGATTGTGGTGCCTGCAAAATATAAATAACAATCTATTAGCAATATGCATTGCCCCCCTCTTTAGAAATGTTCAAAAGGCAGCGTATTTCTAAATAATTCATTGAAAATCAATTTCAGATCGTGCAAGATAACTTTATCATTCTTTCAATATTTTGATTTTTACACCCGGGAGAATCCAGATCTGTTTTTTGAAGAAGGAAATTCAAAGAGGGTATAACATATTTGGTAATTGACATTCCCTAATTGTTGGTTCATCCAAAATGCAGGTCAGGATCAATTTTATTCTTTTTTTCTTGAGAACATAGGCCTTCCCAATTGAAAGTTAGAGACTAAATCTTTTAACGTATTGAGATACATTTAAGAGAATGACTTTGACTTCTAATGAGTGTTCTTCCATACATATGGAGCTGAGGATCAATTTTTATTCTAATCACATAAAAATTGACATCTTATCTTAATCTTAATATTATAAAAAAAACCAATGTAACAAACAAGTAAGATAATATGCAGCAGGGAATGGTGGGATCAGCAAGATTGCATGAAGGATATCAAATACTATTATACCAACAATGTAATCTAAAATAGAGAGAGAGAGAGAGAGAGAGAGAGAGAGAGAGAGAGAGAGAATTACCATCGCCTGTTGGAGCGGGAGCCGGAGCAGTGACTTGTGAAGAAGCCACTGTCATAAGAGCTGCAAGCATGAGGCTAAGGAAGGCAACCACCCTGAATGAAGCATTGGAAAAGGCCATGTTTCTCTTAAAATATGTCTTTCTTTTCTTGTTTTTGGTTTGTTGTTTTCTCTCTCTCCTCCTTTCTCTTGATTTTCTCAAACTTTAGGAGAGAAAGAAAGGAGAGAGAAGGCAAAGCAGCAAAACTCGCGTGTAAGAAAGTTGTTCGGGTGGTGAGATTGAAGAGCTTTATGGAGTCTCTTTTATAATGTCAATGCAGGCTTCCATGTCGCAGGAGCCACCTCTGCTGAGATGTGGAATGAAGGGCGCACCCGCACCTTTAGGGAACTAATATTAGTTTTATTCTCCTTTCCTTTCGTTCTATACTTTTACTAATAATACTTCACAAACGCAACTTATAATTGCTTGTACATATTTGGTTTCCCTTAAAAAAAAACCCTCAACCATAGTTTGAACAATAACTTTAGAGTGTAATTTCTATGTATTGTCAATGTAAACTTTTTTACCATGTCAACCAATTAGAATGCATGTTAAGTAATTTTATTTTAGCAAAAGAAAGGGGATGGATCATGGGGAGATATCAGTTGGGATATCAACTCTCATGTTAAGTATGACTTTTAAAATAATAAGATAATAAAACTTAATTATTAAACATGACAATTGTTATTGGATAACACTATAAAAGAACTCTTCCTGCCAATTTATAGACTATTTTCTCATAACTTTAATCAACAAATCAAGCAAGTTATTACTAGGTTGTTTTCAGCTCTGTCCTTGGAACAAGAGTGCTTTCACCTTGTTGACAGTTTTATTTATGTGCTACACGTGCCATCAGTTCTTAAAAATGAACAGAGGAGACAAAACTTAGGATTTCATATTTGAGAGAAAATAAAAAATTTCGTACTTTTCTTTGTGATAATATGATAATAAATACGATAATAACTCATTAAAAGTGTAACAGTGGACAGATATCCTTGGCAAATCATGGCAGCATATGCATGCATACATTGTTACCATAATATATACATATAACACTGAAAGAAGGAAGTTAAGGAAAGAAAGGATCCTCTTTGCTTTTGTAGATCTTGTATAGTTGCTTTGAATAACGAATGGCGAGAGTTCTGCACAGTTCAACTGCTTTGGGGTAATATTCTTGCAATTCCTTGACAGACTTCTTTAAGCCACCACGAGGATCTCCATGAGTGAGGAACTGAGCCAAAGTGCTGCCTCTGTAAAAGCAAGAATACATAAGAAACTGACATAACCAAGTGAAAAATGCATTGCAGATAATGATGCACCTTTGACACGGGAATACAAGAGGCGAACAAAAGGGAAAATTATTTGTTTATGGGAGGTGAGATTACAATCCTGAGGGGAAGGGCAAAGTCTGAGTATGGCTTCTGATTGTATGTGTTCACTAAGCCGTATTTTTTCTTTTGTAAAGGAGTTTTCCTCCTCGAGTTATAATATTATCATTAATATAAATTATTATCAGATCAATTCAAAGAAATGGCATGACGACCATGCTATCATGCTTGAATTCATAAAAGGATAAATTAGAATCTCCTCTCTTGAAAGACTCTCAAATCTCACTAACCTCTTCTCTATTGTGACATATTACAGTTATTCCTTGACAAATTATGTGTTACATTTTAATGTAAACAAATCTCACAGAGATTTTTTTTCTCCCTTTGCAGCTCTCAACATCACCAACGATTACTTTTGAACTTCTCACCGTCAGCCTAAGATAAGTAATACTATCTCCATTCCTATTTATAAGAAACAAGTTATAAGAATATATTATAACTTGTTTCTTATAAATAGGAACGGTGATAGTATTAAATAAGGTTCAATACTAAGCTTCGTCTTCTAAAATCTCAAGGGTGCTAAAAATAGTTATCAATGACATTGAGTAACTGAATGAGGACAATTGCCCATAAAAGACTTGTTCATAGTTATCCACTATTGCTAAGAGATTTATTTATATTAAAACATTGCTCAAGGGGGAACTCTAAAAAAACAAGGGCAGTAAAGTTGAAACAAAGTGCAACTACTATTCTATTACAAACATAATATTATGTGGCAGATGCCTCCAGCATGCATGGAGAAAGGAAGAACCTTTAGGAATCATATCACATTAAGTAAATGCAGCATAGACAATAATATACATTATCAAATTTATCATTTGCACCTACCGGTGAGCATCGAACTTGCTGAATCCTCGCTGGTTGTTATACAATGTTCCCCTGCTCATCTGTTCCTCAGAAGTCAGAAGTTTGCTGTTGATAGAGAGCACACACAGCCTACATACACAATGCAGAATCCTTCCCAAATGCTGCATGCATGTCAGCCTCAAATTCCCACTCCATGTGATCTTTCCTTTTATGAATTTGTGATAATATCTTACCGAAGTCCATGTCCTCATCAGATACATCTTGTGAATCAGAGTCCATGTTATTATCCTGTACATCTTGTGAATCAGAGTCCATGTCATTATCCTGTACATCTTGTGAGTTACTAGAATCCGAGTCCACACCACCGTTACATGCATCTTGTGATTTGCAAGATGTATCATCACAAGACAACTCGTTGAAATCATCAATGATAAAATTACTCAAACCTTCATCTTCACAGTCTGACAAATCCTCTTCTGATTCATCATCAACATTTGTTGGGATACTTTGCTGATATTTGGCCTTTCTAGATCTATAAGCTGTTTTACAATATTGGCTTTTTTTGGCCAATTTTCTCAGCGGCATTATACGCTGCATAGGTGTTACAGTGCCGGTAACGTTGTAGTCTGCAGAAGTAGAAGCAGTCACTGAGTTATTTGTGCCACATCTGACTTGATCTGGACTTACTTCCTGATCCTGAATATGCATCCTCTTAAATTTACAATTCGGCACATCATCATCACGTTCTGACTCACTTGTGACAACATTACAATTTCGTTTCTTCTTAGGTGTTACCACAAAAGGGAGATCTTCACCAGAATTCAAGTCTTCCTCATTGTTTTGGGGGCACAACTGCTAGACAAATTTTCATTTTCTGCAGCAAAACATGTGCTATCCTGACTATATAGCACAGGGTGTTGGGAAATATTAGATTCCTCATCACTGTCAATGATATCAGTTACAACAATAGAAGAAGATTTTGCAACAGAGGGTGTAGATGGAGCCATCTTTTTGCTGTGAGTCTCTTCAATTTCAAATGTCAATTGCCTTGTAGCTCTCCCAACACGGAGCACTTTAGAATTTAAAATTGGTTCTAGATACGAACTACCATCAATTCTGATCGCGTTACTTTCCTCCTTTCCATTTTCTTCATTGTAATAACTGCCACTTTCCAGCTTCAACTGTGAGGCCAATGATTCCAGTTTCCTGTAACTGTCATTCCATACCTCAACCTCATTCTCAGCCCTTTCTTACATTCCAAAACAGTTTTCAATCATTAGTTGTGCAGCCTCATCATCATCTAGTGTCAAATCAATAATTGCTTCTACCTTGAGTCCTTCACTAGACGCCGTCAAAACCTCCAACTCATCCTTAATTGCCTTGAGTTTATCCTCAAATACTTCACATTTCTCATCTTTCTTTTGAAGCTAAAATTCTAACTCAGCACACCTCAATTCAGCTTTCATGCTTCTCGTTTCCAATTCATTACACCTACAACTTTCTGACATGCTGTTGCTAACAACATTGAGGTTTGGCATCTCTTTATCTTCTTTCATTTTCCCTTTACCTATCTCCATCATCAAAAGTTTTTTGCTACGCAATTTTTCGGTTTAAGAAAATATACATTCCGGTCTCAGAAACCCTGCGTTTATAAATTTTAAACACGATGGACAAAAAAAAGTTTACAAATTGAAAATCTTCTATTAGTCTGTTCAGAAAGAGAAAGAAAACGCAGTCTTTTAAAACCTACAAAGCGCGCCTTAAAAACACAAGAACAAAGAGAAAAATACAATGCTTCGTACGGCAAAAAAATTAATATATTTTAGTTTTAAAAAAAAATTACAAAAATATTGTAAACCAAAACATATTTACGAATCTATGGCTATCAAACGCGTGCTCATGCAACGTGATTAATCACGTCCATATGGACCGTGATTGGGGTTGAATCACGTCAACCCAGGACGTGTTTGGTCACGTTCATATAGGCCATAATTAGGACACATTCACGTCAAAATAAGACGTGTTTAAACACGTCAAAACAGGTCGTGATTGGGAAGCAAACACGTCTCCCCTGGACGTGTCTTTGCTGCCCCATTTACCTCCGTTCCAGCAACCCCAATCATTTGCCCACCTCCCAATTCAGCCCCTAACACGTGATATATGGACGCAATTCAAACATTTATATGGCTAACAGGTATATTCATAGATATTTGTGACCGATAAAAAATTCATAAATATTTGTGAAAATTTAAAATTATAAATTTATA
>PYAF01003999.1:1696344-1734734 GCA_007407185.1 Glycine tomentella | reverse complement strand
TTGAATCTCACAAATAAAAAAAATATGATTCAAAAAATTTACTAAAAATAATTAATCAAATTTTTAATAAAAATTAATCATTAATAAATATTCTAAAAAAATTAATTTGATTTTGGAGTTTTGATATAATTTTCTTTTAGTAATAATTAACATCATGTGCAGTTGTGCAGTACACTAAAAGGAAAAAGGAAAATGTGCACATGATTTGAAACGTAGAGAGAAACCACAATGCAGGTGGGGATGGGCAAATGATTGGGGTTGCTGGATCGGAGGTAAATGGGACAGCAAAGACACGTCCAGGGAGGACGTGTTTGCTTCCCAATCACGGCCTGGTTTGACGTGTTTAAACACGTCTTATTTTGACGTGAATGTGCCCTAATCATGGCCTATATGGACGTGACCAAACACGTCCTGGGTTGACGTGATTCAACCACAATCACGATCTATATGGATGTGATTAATCACGTTGCATAAACACGCGTTTGATAGCCATAGATTCGTAAATATGTTTTGGTTTACAATATTTTCGTAATTTTTTTTTAAAACTACAATATATTAATTTTTTTGCCTGCTTGGTACTCTTTGGTTATACCACATTTTGCCTTTTTTATTTTTATTTTTTACGAATGAATAGAGTTACTAATTTCATGTTTTTCCTTATTCAATTTTTGTTTTTAAGAGAATCTCATGCATATTAGTAAAACAAATGCGCCACACAAACATGAACCAAAGCAAATGCCGCTGTTTACTTCGCGTATTATAGTAAACTATACGAATGTAAGCTACCTTAACAGAAAAAGAAAATCATTTCCATCTTTGGTTTAATTAATTAATTTTCGTATTAGCCAAAAGGAAAATGGAAAAATAAAAAAGGATATTAAACAATGTAACTGATAAAACGTGCAGTGAACTTACATTAGAGCGTACATAATGGAAAAAGCTGGGAAATTTGGGTAGTGTGAGTAGAATGAATAGAGTTGGGATTGGTGGGGATTCTTTTCCCCTATTTAGAAGCATTGGAGTAAGAAACAATACAAATCAAGTAGACAAGGATTCGATAAAAAAATTTAATTTTTTTTACTCAGAAAATTAGAAAATTATGAGATAATTTTTTGTCTCAAATAAAAAATATTAAAAAGATATATATATATATATGTATATCTTTAATAACCCAAAAAAATAACTAATCAAGTAATTATTTTAAAATGGAAAAACTATATTTATTTTGTATTTTAATCTCTCTCTTTTTATTTCAAGTAAACACATTAAATTTGATATAAATTGTATTAAGATAATTAATATTATATATTTTTATAAATTTTATATTATTTTACATGTGATGTATTATTCGTCAAATAATATACATGCTAAAATATTATCATGTAACTTATATTTTTGTTTTGCATTATTCTTTTTATCCTGTCTAATATCATAATTTTTACAAATCAATAGGATCTAAGTCCAATATTATTTGAACAATTAAAAGAGTTACTATAAGGTTAGAATTTTTTTTTTTTTATAGAATCTCATGAAATTCTGGAAGTGTAAGTGTAATTTACACTAAATAAAATTATTCATATATTTGATTAAATCTTTTGTAAGAATTATTTATAAAGCGATATTAAAATAAGTTTATTAAATGGTTAGGAGTTTCTTTTTATTTCTTTTCAAATTAAATATACTAAAAAAGTTCCAAAACATAATTATGTTGAAAATTTGAATGAAGATTTATTTTCTATTAGTAATACTACTCGAGTTAATTTGAATGAGTACAATGTCTAATAGTATAAGTTTCGAATGTGGATGATCTTAGGAAAAAAAAAATATAGTATAAATTATTTAGATATTTCAATTAATAAAATATTTTTTAAAATTAAATAAGATATTTTTTTTTCATATTTCCAATTATTTAGGAAAAATAAATGCTAATTACTACTTTCTTTTGTTACATTTTTTTTAAAAGAAAATTCTTTACGATGATGATATTATTGTTCCAAACTTTCGATTTACTACGGGGCTCAGGCCCAGGATATGAGTTGGGCTAAGTTGCAGGTACTTCCTTCTAAAAGCCTCCGGTCCGGTTTATCTCCTCATCCTTTATTTAGACAGAAATGAAAAATCAGTATAAAGAAAATGAAAATAAAAATATATTAAATGAATGGATTTTAAAAATATTTGGAATAAGTAAGAATTGAAAGTATAAGTCTTTTCATTAGTTAGATCAACATGTCCTTCTCCTTGTAAAAAAATGTCATTAATGCTCTTGTGAAATTACTAACATACACATTAATACTAACCAGTGTCCTTACTTAAAAAACTAAAAGTATAATTTTTAATTAAATACGTAAAATGATGTTCTTTATGATTTTTTTTACTATTTATAATTTTTACAATAAATATTTTAAAATTCTTTAACTGGTAGCCAGACCCTAGTTTTAAAAAGGTGAAACATTATGTACTAGTATTATATGGGAAAACTTGAGATGGCCTTCTATTTATCCTACGAGCAATCCAAAACATGGATTAATCTTGCTCTAAATTCGATGCCAAAACCCATTCATTGACTTTGTTTTGCAAAAAAGGTTTGGGCAAAACATATTAGTATGTGGCTGCTGGGATTCGAGCCCAGGTCTCCACGGCCACAACGTGGAATTCTTACCACTAAACTACAGCCACTATTGTGCATGTATTAAACATTTTTTAAACTAAATTAAGGATAGTTTCCATTTGATACTTGAAGTGAATCCCTTGTCTCTCCCTATTACATCACTTATTTCAGTACCACATTTATCTCCCTTTTCCCTTATCCTATTTAATTGAGATTATATTTTCAATTATTTTTATATCAAGTTTAAATGAATGATACTTGAAGATTTTTTAAATGTGATTAAAAATTAAATATAATTAATTACTTTTCTTAATTTGTACAAAGTTAGTTAATTTCATTTATATATATATATATATATATATATTTTTTTTTTAAAATAATTTAATTTATATTTGAGTATGAAAGAAATATGTTCAAGTTAATAATGCGTGTAATTCAGAGAGAAAAAATCATGTATATCACTAAAATTAACAAGTGGATGTAAACGCATGTCTGCATGAACTATATATTTGTCTCTTTCGAAAGAAAGAACAAACAAAAAACTGTAATTGATTGCAACGGGTAATAATGACTATATGATTCTGACACTATAAATAAGAATTTCAGAAAGGACGAATATGGGACGAGGGTCATCTCTGGATGTCCGCATGTTGTTCAATTTCCTTCATTCTTAGCTTCTTGTTATTGATTATCGAATTTTACAAAGAAATTAGATAATGACTTAAAATTGAAATTGACCAAACTTGTCATAATCCGACCAAATATGTTTTAACTTTGGAGCAGAGGTGAAAGTAGATTAGGTTTAGGTTAAACTCTGTTAGATCTGAGCTTAATTTATTTATTTGTCAAAAAGCTTTTTTTAAAAGCCTAACTTAGTCTATAAGTTTGTTTAAGGACTTACATTGTAATAAATTTTTTTCTCATAGTTTAGTGCACTTTCCTGTTTTTATATAAAAATACTTTAACTTTAATGATAAAAAAATATTGTAATAATTTAATACTAAGATATATATGAAAACAAGTATGTTAAGCTTTATAAGAATTGAATTTAATTTTGGTTCTTTATTTATTTTATTGATAGTATTTGATCTCTTAAATTTGAAATTATAAGATTGATTTAATGATTGAAGAAAAAAAAAAACAAAACGTCATAAGTTCAGATATTTTTTTACTAACATTCTAATCAAATTAACGCTTAATATTTGTAAAAAAAAAAAAAAAAACCATCTCTTAAATTTAAAACCATTGAAAGATATTCCTTATTAACAGTTACAGGTGATATAGCATGTATTAATAGCATGTTTGAAACTTTGTTTAAATCTCCCATAGAAGAAGTATATATAGTGAGAGGGACTTTATTCTACGAGGTGAGAGGAGTAAAACTATAATATCTAGTAATTAAATATAATGTGCAAATTTTAAGTATAAAGTGATAGATTCCTAGTCATTATTTATATAGTTAAGAATAATTTAAAGAAATTAATTGATATTAAATGTATTAATAAGATGTATTTATTTTTTAGTAATTTATCATTTAAGATTTTTATAATTAAACGTGCTTGACTTTGAGAAATTACGAGATGAGTAACAATTAATGATTTTGGAGTAATCAAATGATATCTGATCGTCAAGGTATCAGAAAAGGTTACCTAACAAAGGATAAGTTTTGATCTGTTAAAGATTCTGACCAATAAGAATGTGAATAAAGTGTCACTGTGCGAGAGTCACTCAGAATTCAGAAGTCAATAATCATGAGTATTATACTTTGTTGTGACAATTGAATAAATTAAAAGTTTTTTTTTGGTATAAAATTCATGTTACTTTAAAAAAAATAGAGTAACTAATTTTCACATAAGACATACATAACTAACCATTTTCTTAATTAGAAGAACAAAACAAAAGAAATAGATATATTCCAACAGACACTTTTACTGTTTCATTCTAACAAAAGTAGTGTAAGGTTTGATGTTTTTATTCAAATTAAATAATTGTGCTGGAAGCCGGATACAACTTTTGGGCCACACATTTATGTCTTCGGCTACCTGTTGGTTTTGATGTAAGAAACATGTACCTAATAAGGAAAAGTGGGCTAGGTCCACCCACCTTGTCTCATCTCCGGTTACCTCTGCAATACAATTATGAAAAAGACTTATATAGTGGAATGGACCGAATGATGACACGTGAAAATGGCAGTCACCTTTTTTCTGTATGAAGAAAAAGGGCTGAAAATGAAATATTATTGAATTATGTAGCAACTAAAAGACAATATAAAACAAACGGATGACTATTTTTCTCTGGTTCTAGGGTGATCTTATGCACATTTTACTGTGACTTCTGACCCCATTTTTTTGTAACTTCTATTGGTAGTTGCACTCCTGATCAGCCATAAACTAGCATGTCCAATTTTCATTGTTACTGCTGCTAGAAAAATGATACATTTTATAGTATATACTATTGCTTTATAAGGACCAAAGATGACCCTTTTGACCTCTTTACAGTTCTTCCCCTAAAACTCATAGTCATGCATGCGAGGTTTTGAATTGTAGTTTGTAACTACTATTGTGTGGTTGCAATACTATGGCTTTAGAGGTATGCACATTGCACACCTGCATTTTTCCACAATTTCAGCAATTGCAATGAGATGTTACGCCTGAAACTGCAATTTAAAATCTTGTATGTATGTGATTTGATCCTTGCTGGTTGACGATTTCTCCGATTTACCAATTTGCATATATACTGATGTACTCAACATAACGCTTATACTAACCAATACTTTTTGACATGCATTTTATATGTTCAAAATTCAGGGTATTTAAAAGCACAAAATTTATAGTGTTACAAGCACTACTAGTATTATTTTCTAATTAAAATAGACATTTCATCTTGGTAATCACGACCAATATACTTACGAAGATTAAAGCAAAAATTACCAAAATGAAATGGTGATTGTAATAGGAAAACAACATGTATCTAAGTTTTGTGCTGTTTAAAATGAATGAGTAACTTTACCTGAACTTCATGAAACTTATACATGAAAATAACTTTTTAAGAATCCATATAGTGCTTAGCGATGAGTGCAGAGTCTTAGTATAACTGTAAAGTTTAATCTTGGTAATCGGTGATCATGAGTTTAAATTTGAAGACAATCTCTTTACTTATGTAAAACAAAGCTGACTAAGTAGTTTATAGTATACTCTAAACTAATTTTGCTTTTTGAGTATCGCACAGTTGCGTTTACAGATGATGAACTATAGGACAATTGCTTAATCTTTCATGCAAAATGGTTTTGTATTAGTGTTACATTAATTAATATTACCCGACAAACATATGTACGGAATTAAATAAACATGGGAAGGAGGGTTGCACCGAATATAGGCTCCAATAGTCAAACGCAAGGGGATGGAGACATGGCATCTATGATGGGGCAAGGAAATCTAACAGAGAATCAAGCCTGTGGGACTCATTTTGGCCTCCAACATCCATCCCATTATGAATGCACAATTACCAAGAAGCCCTAAGAATTTATATTTGTTTTTCCATCACTCGCTATGAGCAAATAGAGGGAGGGAAAGAAAGAGAAAGGTGAGAGAGGTTTAGGTGAAAAAGCAGTAATGTCTTGCTCATACATTTCGTGGGTGGTAATCAATGTGTTCTCAGATTGGGAAATGAATGAAGTTTTCTTAGAAAGGACCCAGCCTATTAACTTCCCCTTTCATTTTAATATGTGTAAAATTGCAGTTCCTGTTTTCAAATTTTGTCCCACATTCCCATTTATGTTGTGTTGCAGGCCCATAAATGATCAAGATAGTTATATGCTTGAATTTAAGCAGGTATGTACAAAGATGCTCTGTAGCCTACCTAGATCCGCGTAAGCTAGCCTACCAAGTCTCTAATAAGCATGGAAACTTCATGAAACAACATATCAAGATTAATGCCAATGTGGCTTCACAATAGTAGCTAGCCGCCACCCACTTGATTTCTAGCTTTATCCTAAAATCAAAATTTGTGTGCGAAGCAATGGATGTGAGAGTTAATTATATTGCAGAATCTATTAAATCAAGTTGTCCTAATTAAGTCAGTTCATTTGTTTGATTATGCAAATGGTATAATACTACTATGCATATGTAACAGTACCGGAATAGTTATTACTATGGACACTTTTTTGTGTGTAATAAAAAAAGTGGTATTGTAATAGATATTGTAATTGTCACATTATTTAGAACAGAGGAACATACCGGGAAACCTCTGCAAGGAGTCAAAAGATTTCAAAGTCAATGCATACAGGACAACATGTATATGTAAGAACAAGGCCATGACATAATCCAGTTCCAATAACCAGCTTTTCCTGAAGCAGAACTTTCAGTTAGATAGTATGAAATCATTAATTCATGATTCTCCACCAAACTATTTTAA
Organism: Glycine tomentella; assembly: GCA_007407185.1. NCBI lineage: Eukaryota > Viridiplantae > Streptophyta > Magnoliopsida > Fabales > Fabaceae > Glycine > Glycine tomentella. The sequence goes on along the minus strand of PYAF01003999.1, from coordinate 1,727,713 downwards.
ACTTTGAAACATAATATTAAGCATTTACCTAATTTTTTTTTAATAACAATGTGAATTTCAACTCTAGGCAGCAGAGTAAAGTCACGCATTTAGCATACCACTTCATATCCATGTATTAGAATCTGGAGAAACTTCCTACGAACCCGCCGGAGGTATTGTAATTGCATTATTTGAATGCCCTAAAAAGTGATGTTCTATGTTTATCAACACATCACACCATTCAAGACCAAGAGACTAAAAACAGTGACAACATGCAATATTTTGGACTTAATGATCCATAGTGATTAAATTCAGAGCGGTTTGGCGTTATCTAATTGGGAGAGAGAGGGTTGGTTGTTGAGGGTGGTAAATGTGAAAATTGATGTATGATACCAAAAATATGGACGCATTTGGAGGATAGTAAATGCAATAAAACAAAAAAAAAAATCGTAGGCTGCATTATTTAATTTTTACTTCAATGAAACGCACTCCCATGCTTCACTAGCAATTACTGCTGCCAATTTGTCACAAAGGTGGTACCAGCCACCCTGCCACAGACCACAGTGACCCCGCATAGCAAAAAGAGTGAATGGTGCTTCAAATTTGCAAACGAATCATCGTAGACACGGAGATGCCGTGTCTAAACATTGAAACCTACCATCATAGTAATAATTATTAGAATATGAAACTATGAAGCGACGAGACAAGTTGCAGATATTTGCCTCACTACTTGATGTCATCACTATACCATCTGCAAATATTTTCCTGCATGCCACCATCCTTATTTATTAATTTCTGCCCTCTATATGTGTAGTATATTCCACAAACACACATATTTCTCCACTTTGTCCTCTGTGACATCATGTGTATTAGCACATATGTGTGTGATCTTCTAAATTGTTATCTAATACTAGTAACATCTTGTTCAGAATTCAGATGTCATTTTGTATTCGTTAATATCTATTCAGTGGTCTGAGACAATCAGAAGGAAGCTAAACAAAATAACTGACGCACTTCAAGTAGATTGATTGCTGAATCACTATTTTCTTTTTTCTGAAATTAATATATACGCGCTTGTGGGGCAAGGAAATGCTATTGCTATTAGTGTTGATCCGTTTTCTGTGAGGTTATTCATTCCACTTGCCTCATCAAGTTGCACTTTTGTTTACGACCGTGTTGAGGGACGACTCATAAAGTTAATTATTTACATGTATAACATATACTACATGCACAAACCAAAGAATTAACACAGTACTACCGTCATGCTCCGCTGCGTTCATGAAGGAACACCAGACTTTTGTTTACAAAATACTACAAATGCACATGCTCATATATATATATATATATATATATATATATATATAAGTACACGCTAGACTTTTGTTTACAAACTACAAGTTTACAAACACTGTTTTCTCGAAAGATTTTGCTTGGATGTAATTTGTAAATGTAATGATGTGTGGAGCTGCTTACAAGTTCTTGAATCACGTTATTGAGTTTTTAGCCAACATTGTGACTGTAACTTTGTTCTGTGTGTTCTTGCCTGTGCACACAATGGGTGGACCGTGGACTGCACGCGTGGCTGAGTAAAACAGGCTAAAGAGAATAGCCAAACAGTGAATATATATATATATATGAGATGATTAGTTAATAAGGAGAGACATTCATGGAAGCTTATCACTTGTCACTCAATTAAAATATAACATCTCATTAAATAACTTTATAATTAACACAGAATGTTTCTATCTAATTAAATTTAAGAGACAGTATGTGATTTCAATATCAAATTTATGACTTGTTTCCAATTTTGTGTAAACTAAACATAATAATGATTTTTTTGAACGGAGAATTGTATCATTTCATTCATAATTAAATTTTGGATACACGTAGGAATAAAATCAAATGCATGATGGCTAGATTATAATATTTGACACTCTTGCAAGAGCATGAGCTGCAAACGATTACCTTGCCTCCTAATAAAACACACCACAACAGTTTTGAGATTCATGGAGCTTCTCTTGACGGTTTTTGTTTTTGATAATGACGCAGCTCTGTATTATTTGGAGAGATACACATAACGACATCTACCTCTTCCTTGCAATCAAGTTCGACAATGATATTCTACATATATTTAAATGATGTAACCATGAAAGCGCTTCAGATATTTTGCTAGCAAAAATTGTCCAGTATCATCTCTAATGAACACATGCACCATATCCAAACAGGCATTGATCAGGAAATATTGCTGTGACTACATTGCATTTGAGAATGCCAACGGGTGGTTTAGTCCATCATAATTTAAACATAAAATAAGGGATTGTTTAACTTACTCCATTACATGACACAAGAATTGTACGAGGATCTAGTTTTGATTATCATCGCCGTCATTAAAAAAAAAGCTGTTTAGACAAAATTCTGTCAATAATTTCTTTGTTAGTGCCTGGCATCAATTACAAATTATGTTGGAAGTATCGAGAGATGATGAAAATATTTGAGTAAAAACTCTTTTATTTAAATTGACAAGAAATTCAATAACACACTATAATAATTTTATTCTCTCAAATACTCCCACTAACTTATAATCACTCTTTCTATTTTTCCTCACAAGACAAAGCTCTACTCTCCTCTCTTTTAACTAAGTGCTACTGCACTTTCTTTCAATGTTTTTCCTCTCTCTGCTTAGAACCCACCGTAACACTTCCTATATATAGCTACAAAAGGTTGAAAATTATTGTAATGTGAAAAAGCTTTGTCAATTTTGATGGCTTGTAGGCTGCCAATCTTTTCTTCTTTCAAACTTGTCTGCCAACAACCATTGAATGGTCAATTCTGTCATACTTCTTCTAGATGGACGGTGGGAGAGTTTGAATTCTAACAAATTAGACTGTTAAGAAGTGACATTCAAATTTTGAGGAGCCTAGATTAATTGAACGTTATTTGAGCTTGACTCAACAGGGAGCAGGGAGCTATGGGCCTACTCTCCGTGAAGAAAATCAAACAGCTGGCAATAGGAAAGTATTATTCAATTAAAAAATGTTTAATGGACACCCGTTAACATATCCAAAACCTAGAAAGAGAGATAAAAATAAGAAAAAAATAAAGGTATAATAAAATTTGTGATGTGACTGGAAGAGAGATAAAGAAAAAAAAACAAGAGATTTCGACAAAGTATTATATCATTACTTTATTCAATACTAATAATTATATGGGGAAAAAATGTTACATGAACATTTCTAACATTTATTGAACAACCGAGAGAGAGAGAGAAATATATAGGTTTGATAGGATTGGTGATGTGATAGAGATAAAGAGATAAAAATAAATAAAAGATGTTAATGGTGTGTTTAAAATAATAAAATGAATCTGTATTAATCCTTTTATAGAAAAAAAAAGTGAAAAGAAATAGAGAAAAATGATAAGCCTGGGTTCATGGGGTATTTGTAAAATATTACTAGTGTAGTGTTTATATATTATTATTCTTATTTTAAAGTTGAATATAACTAATTCTAATTTTAAATATTAAATAAATAACATATATATATAAATTAATCTCAATTATAATTTTTATATTAAATCACATATAATCGTATGGTCAGACAGTCAGGCACTGACTCAATATAAATAGGATTTTTTTTATTATAGATCATATGGAAAAACATTTAAAAATAAAAAAAAAATATTTTTATGCATTCTAATAATTGTTTTAATTCCTTACAAGAGGGCACTAGTTATATAAAATAAAATTAAGCATTAACCCACATAAATATGTAGGTCCATATTTCGTATAATTAGTAGAAGAAAAATTGTACCGTTTCTTATACAAAAGATTGGTGGAAGTAATTATTTTGATAAGAATTAGGAAAAATCGTGGGAGAGAGAAAGAAAAGAATTTGAATAAAAAAATTAATTGTCAATTTGATCCTTTTATTTATTTAAAATGTTTAGTTAGGTCCTTTTATTTTTTAAAGTTTCAATATTTTTTATTTTTTAAAATAGTCTTTATGATTTTTTTCGTCCAATTGAAGATAAGATGTTAAGTTGCAAATTTAGGCATAAAAAATTACATTAACACATTTTTTTAAAAAAAATATCACATTGAGTCATTATAAGATTTTATCTACAATTTTCTGTTAAAAAAACTTTTATCGGTAAATTTTAAGAAAATGAGAGGATGCAAGTGCATCCCTAGCCATAATGTAATTAAGTCCGCCAGTGATTTAACATATGAAGTTCTGCTTCATAAGTGTAGCCCTAAGACATTAGTAATGACTTCAAACAATAATTGATGAGATTCATGATTGATGCGAAAATAATGAAATTTTTGGTTTGGAAAGAAAAAAAAAAGACGTAGGAAAATAAGAAAAAGAAAGGAGGTGGAAACGAAGTCGTTGCAGGATGTGTATGATTACTTGAAAAGAATGTGAAGCGGTAACTGCAGGCTTTTTAAGATATAGAAAACTAGCGTGCATCACGGAAGGACAGCATTCACAATTTATATATATCTCAGTGCAGTGCCAAGGCACTGGCCTAGTGAGATTTCATTTCATTCTGAACTGAACATTCTCCACTTTTGGCTTTGCAGCAATAACCGTTTTCCCGTTAACATGCACCCACATTAATATGCAGAAATTCGTTGTATTTCCCTCATAAAGAAGGTGACCTAGCTAGACACTTCAATTCTCTTTTAAATTGTGCCACCGTCATCTCTGGCCCCGTTATATGCGTATCAAACCCTCATTCTTCTTAACTACAAGCATTTCAAATATACTCCGTTAAATATGCACATTACTAAACTATAGGGCTATTCATAATTAGAAATAAGAGTAATCACTGCTTTTAAATATTAGTAACTCGGTTAAATATATACGTTCCGCTGATAGTTTCTTTTCCTAGAAATTCATTTTCCTCATTGAATATCCAAAGAAAATCATATATGGAGGTTTAATTTAATGCTGAAAAGTACAAAACTTAATGGGATTGTCAAGTTTTAACCATCATTATCTAGGCAGATTTATAATCAAAGGTGAAGGAGGAAAAATGACTGTAGAATTATTCGTCTTTATGTAAGTTAGAATGGATATCAACAGAGAAAATTTAAAGAAAGAGACATGCGAGAAATTTGTAAGAGAATTAAGCGCGATAGCATTTCATTAAGATTGACATTGTATTAACTGGAGTAATCCGGCTGTACTTGGATCATGAAACTCTTGATATGAATTTGGGACAAGTTCGATTCTTTCAAAAGCATTATTTTTTATAAAAGAAAAATATAGAAAGTTAATTATATATAATTTGAACATGGTATATTAAATTAATCTTGTAATAAACTAAACGAAGCACATATATTTTTCCACACCTATGTTATCATTATATTTTTAGACTTTTAATTTATTATCCAACCAAATTTAGTATTTTTGAACAATACCTTGTTTCGTTGCATCACACAACACATTTGTGAAATAAGTACCTTTTTGATATATATATATATATATATATATATATATATATATATAGTATCCTATGTATGAAATATTATATACCTATACACACAAAATTCATTAATTCTCCTATATCTAAGGTTTTTTTTCCAACTACTTGACCCTTGATTTAATCAGCTACATATGCATCTATCATACAGAAACAATGCTAGCTACTTTTAATGCAAATAAATTAATAAATTAAAGCATCCATAAATTTAATGGACATCAATTCAAGTTTAAATAATTCACTGTTCATTCCCAAAAAATTAAAACATCTCAGTGACATATTAATGAAGGATAGCAGAGATATTTATGAATGCAAATTGTAACGTGGATGCGCAGTGATTCTTGAACCCCCCCTCTCTCTTCTGTCCCTAATTGTAAAAACAACACTCTCATTGGCGTTATATGTATGCTCATAATTAACATCAACTGATCAAAGTGCTTGGTAAGGGCAAAATACCTAGGTACCTACCTAAAAGTTGCATTATACTATTAAGCATTAACCATTATCCAACAGCAGCATCCATTGTTTTACAATACACCATACCTGTATCATTACTATAGAATAGAAGTTAGTATAAAACCCTTTTCTTTTCTACATTCTCCCTCCCCTCCCTTCTCAAAACTTCTTTTTTAGTTTTGATTATTGTCAAAGTCTAATACTGCTTCTGTGAGAGATAGTAATAGTAGTATAGATCCCTAGGCATCTAAAGGTTTAAACCACTTTTTTTAAAAAGGGACCATAACATATCAGTATTCAGTAGTAGTAGTTGATGGCCATCGTTTAGTCTCTATCACATCAGCACCCCCTCTCTAATTTACTCCTCCACACTCTCCACCACTTTTTCTTGATCTTGACAACCTCATACTTCATGGTCCCTTTCTCATTCTCATCCCCACTCAAAAAAAATTTTCCCGGTGCTTTCCTTCGCTGGTTTCACGGAGAAGAAGATCGAATTAGCTAGAAACTCCTAAAGCCTCCAACATGGGCGATAGCTTATGCGATATGTTCGATGACAAAGAGTTTGGGAGCGACTACTTTGGTGGGGACGATCTCTTCGCCATTTTGGAGAGCCTAGAATCCGACTTCACCGATTTCCCTCCACCCATTAACGAAGAAGCTGTTGTTGCTGCTGTCTCCAAAGACAATAACGAGGATGTCTCAAGATTGGTGTCTCAAAAGTCAACCTCTTCGAGTGCTCCACTTGATTCCGAAACTGAGCTTGAAACCTCTCCCAAAACCAAGAGGCAGAAGCTTACTCCTACTACTCCCGAGGAAGCTAACCCAGATGGACAACAAAAGATGTCTCATATTACTGTTGAACGCAACAGGAGAAAGCAAATGAATGAACACTTGACCGTGTTGAGGTCGCTTATGCCTTGCTTTTATGTCAAAAGGGTACTTCTTAATTTTATTTATCGCTTAAATTAACACTTCTAATTCTAATACTTAATTTGTTTTGCATATATATTCCACCTATACTTACTCTTTATACTTGTGTAGTTTGCATCCTTGACTTTGTTTTATATCTCAAAAGCTCCTAAGTTTCATCTTGAGTTTTTGTTTTTTTAGAAAACTTAGATGCGCGCAGTTTAATTTTCAAGTGTTGTTAGTGTTGTTCTATAATTAAAATTGGAGTTTTTACACTAATGGTGGTCAATATAAACTTTCAAAGTAAAACTTTAATTTTAATAGAAAAACATTAAAAGCATTTAAAGAGCTGCATTTTTCTTATGAGCAAATTTATTATTGAAAGGAAGCAAGGCAGAGCCAGTAGAAGACGTACCCAGTTCTGCATACAGCAGACTTATACAAGTTACAATAAATTGAAGACCTGCATGTAAGTTGTGTCTTATTTTTAAGGGGGGAGAGGTACAACTTGCCTTATGAGTTTAGATTTGAAACAAAACGCGGTTTCATGTTTTAAGTGAGATCCTCCAAGATGCAAGCCACTATAATGGAATCAGAAAATTAAGGGCATGTATTTTTTTTTTTAAAATTATCCATTATTAGTTTAAAGTTGTTTCTATCTTACAAAAATATAAACTTTTAATTTTATTTTTTTAACTATATGGTTTCATACGAGTGTTCTTTACAGAATAAATTAAGTGCACCATGCATTTTTTAATCTCATCATCATAAATACGTGCTTATATTACTAGTAAAGTTGCAACTTAATTACATTGTTATCAATTTTCTATCCTAGTACATTATTCAATCCTTCTTATTCATTAGGGAGATCAAGCATCGATAATTGGAGGAGTGGTTGATTACATCAGCGAGTTGCATCAGGTGCTCCAAGCCCTGGAGGCCAAGAAGCAAAGAAAAGTCTACAGCGAAGTCCTGAGCCCTAGGCTCGTTTCAAGCCCAAGGCCTTCACCACTGAGTCCTCGGAAGCCCCCTTTAAGCCCGAGACTGAACTTGCCAATTAGCCCAAGAACTCCACAACCAGGAAGCCCTTACAGGCCAAGGTTACAGGCGCAGCAAGGCTACAACAACATCATTTCACCAACCATGTCCAACGTCTCTCTCGACCCTTCTCCCACTTCTTCTGCCAACTCCTCCATCAACGAGCTTGTTGCAAACTCCAAGTCCCCCACTGCTGACGTGAAGGTCAAGTTTTCGGGTCCTCACGTTCTTCTCAAAACGGTTTCTCAACGAATTCCAGGGCAGGCTATGAAGATTATAACGGCGCTTGAAGATCTTGCGCTCGAAATCGTTCATGTCAACATTAACTGTGCTGCTGATGATACCATGCTAAACTCATTCACTATCAAGGTACATTCTTATTTCAGTTATTTCTTAATTCTTCCTCCATTTAATTAAATGTGTTCCGTTTATATAGTCACCATCCTAGCATTTAATAAAGAAATTTGTATGTAAAAAGACTTAAAAGCAACACATGTATTTTTTGGTGACTATCTAATTTTATCAATAATTCATTTTTGTTAGAAAAAATATGATTGATTATTTTTAATAGAATTCTCTTTTCCTAAATTTTAATCATATTTTTCTCATTCATAAAACTCAAATCCAAAATATTAGATAAAAAAATCAAGTTAAATATTACTTGAAACAATAATTTAATACAGAACGACATATGTATATATGAGTATGTTGATTAAGTATATTAAATATTAATGATGGAAATAAAAATGAAAAATGGAAAAGAAGACTGTCAATAAATTTCTGCATATCTCATCACATGCATAACGCATGAGATGGAAGGTATTGTCTTTTTTTATAATTTTATTTCTTTCCAACTTGGCTAACACTGCCCTGATGCTATTTAGCTTTTGCTTTAAAATTAAAGTTTAAAATATAAAAGTAAAAGTTATTGGACAGTAAGAAATTATTTTTTTTCTAACTATTTTAACTTAAAAGATCATTTTAAACTAAAATTTTCCTGTTATTTTTCACATTTATTAGTTCACAAATCACAATGAAAGAGAGAAAAGGAGGCTAAAATACATTACAACTTATTTTTAAAAATTATTTCAATTAATCTTTTTAGAAAGCTATTTTTCCTCTTTTTTTCTCTTATGAACATTAAGTTTTTTGAATTTTTTTAAAAATTTCTCTAAATACATTTTTTTAATCTAATTTATCCTTTTTATTTAAAAGAAGAAGTTAGAGAGAGATAATGAGTGTATTAAATGAAAACTCTTCTTATTAGGAAACATGAAAATTATAAATATAATCATTAGACAATACTTGAATAGTCAATATTAAAAGAAAAATATACATGACCATTTTAATTAAGTAACCATGTAATCATTAACTAATTTTCAATGTTAACATTCATATCTAATTATATAAAATTAAAAATATCCTTTTTTCTTTTACATGTGTCAGCTACAGAAACTGTCCCTAACGATGCAAGTGATAAACTACAATTGCTTATAGGTAAAAGTGAAATAAGCTAATGATGTACTAATTATAATCTTCTTTCTCTTTCATTTGTTCATGTTCTTATTTATTTATATGTTTAAAAGAGGAAAGAGAATTTATTTAGTTTTCTCTTATAACCATACATAAAAAAGTGTAAATAGTAGTAAAGAGATGAGACATAAGAAATCACTTTTACTCTACATTTTTTTATTAATGTCGTATTAATTTACATTGAAGTGTAAAGGTATTAAAGCCTTAATGACCAAAAAGGTTTCCCTTTTTTATCTCTATTTTAAATATAAAAAAAAAATATAGAGTACAGACTGCAGAGATTGTGTAAAAATTAGCTTATGTTAGTATATATGTAATCGTCATGAAAACGGTTTGGATTTTAGTTCTTTTATCCCCACATCAAGAAATAAAACTTCACAGTGTGGCAGTCTGCAACGTTGAGCAAACCAAAATAATATCAATGATGATATTGAATGAATAATGACAAATTATTTTTTCTTTTCTTTCTTGTATATATGCCCTTTGCATAGCGTGCACTTCTTTAATGCAGTATGTAAAAAAATAGATGGTTTGGTTGTACCTGGGATAGTACTGACTGTATATTTTTTCACTGCATCTACCCGGGAGACCAGGGATACAACATGGTTCCATTCAGACATTTGTCGCCATTCGCTGATCGAAAAGACGAATATGAATTATTGTGTCGTTTTTATTTAAATTAAATTGGTTAATTTCATGCATGGAATAGCTTATGATTGGATATATATGTAGTGTATGCTACTTACGTGTTCAATTTAGGTTCACTAATAATTGTGGTTTCTTTACATGCACTCGTATGTACATATAGATTGGAATTGAATGCCAACTCAGTGCCGAAGAACTCGCTCAACAAATCCAGCAAACATTCTGCTAATTATAAAAGATGGGTTATGTTTGTCCAGAGTCCTGACCAAACTTCAGCTTGCATGCATGCATCCCTCTCTCTCTCTCTCTCTCTCTTCTCTTATTGTGTTGTACGTACCTTGCTGTACAAATAACAGAGAACATGGGAAGAGACATATTTAATTTTTCAACTATTTATCATTTTTCTTTCTTTTTAATTATTACAGCAATTGCTAGTGTAATTCCTCATGATGACAAGTATTAGCTAGTTATTATTATAGAGTGACACTACTCTCTTGTAATTGACCACCGTACGTCTAGCTTTGATTTGTGTATGAATTAGATTTTCATTTCCCAAATTGAAACACTCGCCAACCGTTACTGCAATTTTTGGTTAATTTTGCGTTAGGTGCTCAATTTGTCTTTCAACAAGCGTTCAAAAACTAATTATATTGAACGAGCTGGCAAATATAAGCATTACGTTATCATTTAACTTTTTGTTTGTTTATCCTTTGTCTTTGACACAATTTAATCCTAATCAAGTTTCGATTGTGGTTTAAAGGTATACAATTATATTATTATAAACTATATTACGTATATATAATCTATATATTTATAAAATTTGTCCAGCAACTAGTCACGTGTTGGCTGTTACGTGCTGGACAATAAAATGATTTTTTTTTCATTTTCTTTTTATAAAAATTTTACGTTGTTTTTTTTTTTAAAAAAAAATTTGTGCTGCCAGCACGGGTTCACGGCTAATCTGTGTAATAACTTGTGTTCTGTATGGAATTAAGTTTACAATTTATAATTCTTAATATATTTTTAAATATTTTTTTATATAACTATATATATTTAAATAATTTTATATTCCCATGTGTACACATGTTTGTATCATTTTAATTTACCTTAAGTTTGTTTTAAAATATTGTCTTTATAAATATATTTTTATTTGTATACAATTTAAGTTTATATATTTATATATATAATTTTAATTAGCAATATTAATAATAAATATTTTATTGTACACTTTTTATTTATTTTAAGAAAACAAGTTTCTACACTGTAAAGGAATGAAATGACTAATATCAGTTATAAAAAAAAATTGTGGGTAATGAGTTATAAAAAAAAAAAAAAAATGATGCCTTGGCGAAGGCATCACCTACCAGCAGAATAGTCCGTTCAACAGCACCCAGACAACGGAACGTTGTTTTTGCCTCATCGTCTTATACAGAGGTAAGATCGATAATGTATATACAATAATATTGTTGATCTTATATGTAGAAAATAATCCAGTTCGTTCATTTAGCTGTCAGTTAAGATTTAATTCCTAATCATATGCATGGAAAATAAAATTTGGTAGACATACTCAATGTATCATTGTTGGAATGTTGGAATACAATCAAACATTAAAATAATAAAGTGATTGGATATAAATAATTAATATGTTAAAATTTATATTAAATCATTTGGATAATATTTGAGTTTGGTTCTTAGAAAAATAATTTTTGATCAATACTTATCTCTTTATCAAATACTGGATTAGTCAAACATCTTTTTCTTTTAATAAATCAAAAGACTAAAACAAATTAAAATAACATATTGAAAAACTAAAAAAAAAAAAGTCAAATTTTCTACCATGTGTTAATTTGGATTGGTACACGTACCTGGACGAATACATTTTAAAAGTACGCGGAAATAAAATTCACTTAATCATTAACTTAGAAATACCTTTTTTTAATGTTAAAATGTATTTTATTTTTAATTGTTGGTTGATCATTTAAAAATAAAAGTTAAAGAAGATAAATCCTAAAATAACTTTGTAAAGGTAAAAATAGAGAAATTGGAGAATCAATATTGGAAAAAGATCTTTGTATTTTACTTATGAATTTAATGTATAAAGTATTTTTACATTGTGGTTTCATTACATATCATTGTTAATATAACTTTTAAAGTAATTATTATAAAAGTTAATAAATTTAATGGATTATAATTAGATGATAATGTAAAAAAAATTAAATTACTATTAGTGTATAACCATTTTTCTCCTTACTTAATATATATTTATATTATGACAACAAAGTGATACTAAAGATGATCCATAATTTCGATACTTAATTTGTTAGTTTTATTTTTTAGCATCAACTTTTGTGACCTACTAATGATCACTTCAGTTATTACTAAAAGTTTGTAGTCTTCCTAACATTTTACCATCACTCAATAGTAATTTCAATAAAAGTTCTACTGACCTTGACTATGCTTACGAATAGATTTCCTTTACTTTTGGATTCACTTGTCATCCCACAAGAGTTAGCAAATAAATGAAAAAACAATAATTTTTCCTTTGATATGTGGTACATGTATTAGAGTTGTCAGTGGAAGTAACAATTGCGAGTTCATGGCATTTATTCCAAGGAGACCACCATATGCGACAGTGTGCTTCCCTCCTTCTCAGGGAGTGTCCGGTTCAAGTGAAAGTTCAGAGACGAAAGTGAAAGAGTGTGCAAATAGGGCTTAAAGTGACTTTTATGTGTTTCGATTTGTATGAAAGGCAGCTTAAAGTGGTAGTTTTGCAATGGGACCCGTGGAGTGGACTTTCACCTAAAAATTGAGGTGAAAGTGAAATGATGAGAGGCTTGTATATTTTTTTATATTGAAACACTGTCACATTTATCCTTTAACAGATGCAATTGGGTTTTTTTCCCTAATAAAATCACTTTAATTAAAAATATATATCTTTTTTTTTTCACTCTATTTCACTGAAAAAAACTTCATTTTTTCTCTTTCATTTTTTCCCCATTCCTCTCAATCCAACACTGTCTTAAAATAAGAGTTTAAGTGGATTGGATTCAATTGACAAATTCATCCAACCCAATCCAATCAATTAAATATTTGTCTCTTAGATTGAGTAATTGTATTGGATTAATTTTAGTTTAATAAACCCAATTAATATTGAATTAGGTGATTGATTTTGAATTTTGGATCTGACCAAAATTAAATTAAACATGATCCAACTCATATATAATTAAATTACTTATATAAATACCCTAAACTAAGCATATCTCGTTTTCAAAATAATATATTTTTATATTAAGATAATACATCATTTTAAAATTTATCTTTTTCTGTTTATTTTAAGTTAATACATTTTTTTATGAATGGTACTATGAGTATATATTTATGATTTTTTTCTGTTTATAATATGAATATTATAATATTTTATAAATATTAATTTTGCAAAAATTCTTACTATTCTATAAAAAAAATTCTTACTATTTTGAATTTGAATTTTTTTAAACTTTTTTCCAAGACTTAAAAAAAGTGACATTTTTTAATGGTTCAACTTAATAACCAATCCATTTCAATTCAATTAAAGTTAGCAAAATAGACAAAATTTAATTGGATTGAATTAAAAAAATAGACAAAACTTAACCAATCTGGCCACTTCTACCCCTAGTCTTAAGGATTCACTTTCTTTTTTCTTCCTTCTTTTAACTACAATTCATGGCAATGCCATTGATTTGTGTGCGATGGAGATAATTGATGGGAGTGATGAAGAGTTTTAGAACAAGTTGCTCATATGAGAACTTTCTTGCATGCTCAGATTCTACTCTTTGCAGGGGATAATTCCTCACTCTTTCTCCTTTTTAGGGGTCACAGTTGATCATTACTTAACATAGGATATTAATACATATATAAATTCTGTCGAACTAGGAGGCCCATTCTTTTGTTAAATTTAGGCCATATCCATGACCTCGCTAACGGTTTTGGGCTTTTAACAATCCAATTATTTGTTGTCACCCCACATTCATTGTCAAAAGCAATTTTTGTGGACTAAAATTTACTAAATATTTTGTTGACCAAGTATTACCTTTGTTATGTAGAATTTATCTAAGTATGGAACTTATATATAATTTCGATGAACTTATTTTGAGAGAAACAAAGAGTACATTTGAAAGTGATCAATATAGGAAACAAAATTTGAGGTTAAATGCGTTATTGAAGGAACTTATTTCGATAGACATAGATATTTTTGAAGACTTTATTCAAGCACGTGTGGAGTTTAAAAGCGCTGAGGACCAAGGTTATTTCGAATTTTGAACGATTAGTTGAAGCAATTATAAAGAAGTTATGCAAAGCATTTAATAGCATTAAATCAATATATTTAGAAATGTCGTTGTACGCATGTAGAAATCATATAATTCGACTGCTAATATTATAAGTTTATAAATAAAATTGTTGGCCCCCAATTTTCGGGGAGTTGAAACACAATCACTTAATTCCTTAAAACACCAACACGCCTACCATTCAAAATTGGCTAAATGTTCAACAAGTCATTGTGTATGTATTCAATTTTCATCTTTTATGAATTCATGTTTGTTTATTTTATTACATGTATCTAAACCCTTATTATCATCAAAATTATTCATAAACTAATCATTAAATCGAAATACTTTTATCAAAGTTATTATATTATCTTATGAATTGCAACATTATTATATAATCAAATGGATATATTTATCGAAATTATAATTATGATTTGCATTAAATATTAGACAATTCTCTATTAGGTTGAAAACTATGAATTTGCTTGTTTAACCAAAAAGAACTCATAATCGAAAATGAATTTTATGTCTCATTTTTAAACATTTATTTGTTAATAGAATCGTTTTAGTAAAAATTCTTTTACTATTTTGAAAATACTTTCCTTTTGAGGAATACATACAATTTTCACAATTAATAAAAAATAAAATCTTCAAAACTTTTTTCAGTAGAAATTTGTTAACATTTCATACAACTTGAATACTTTAAATTGAACCTGAACAAATTTGTATTTGTGTATTTAAATTTTTCATTAGTTTTGCATATCCTTAAAAGTGGAAGTAGCAGTGAGTTCGAATTCAGTTTTCAACGCGACAACCTCATTCATGAGGAATATATAAGTATATTTGTTAATGTTTTTTGAGCTGTAAAATCTATCATATCTCATGTGAATTCTTGGCACCAAATTTACCTAAATTTTTACTACCTATAAAAAGTGGGAGTGAAAAATTGAGGGTTGATTGTTTAAAAAAAAATTGAGATTTGAATTTTCACCTTATAAACTTAAAAAAAAAAAAAACAAATTGACCATACGTAAAAAATCATTGACTACCAATGTTTATTTATCCCTTAATTCTTCACCTTATATTTATTCTTTAAGGAAATCTTAACGCTAAAAAAAACAGTTTGAAAATAGTCAACATGTTAATAGTTTTAGTCAACAAAAATTAAATAAACTTATTTTATAGAAAAGAATTTTCAAATTTCACTCGAGAAAATGCTCGATATATATCATAGAGACCCACTTATTTATTTGTGGTTGTGGCCCTAGTTTCACCTCTTTCAATGTGTAAATCATTGTTGTCCCACTTAAATCACAGTTCAAATAAAATATCATGAATGCTGCTCGTTTTTTTGTTTTTGTCCGCGTGAACATTTCCACGGTCAAAGATCAAAAACCTTAACCCGCTTAGTTCTAAGAATACCAGATTGTTTATTTGACACAGATTTGGAAACAAATACAATGGGTTATATCTTTTTTCCCCTTTCCTCTGACTAGAGAAAATGAACATTTTCACCAACACCGGAAGAAGAAGCACTACATACATTTCAATAAGTACAGCTAAACCCTGATATTGAAGTCCAAAAATGAGAAAAAGGGGGGGAAACTAACAAAAGAAAAACCTACTGATTAACTTGACCTGTCTCTAATGATAAAGGAAAATTCTTATTGACTAAGCAATTTTAGAATTGCACATTCCTACGACACAAGTAGCTAACTAAGACATACATTGAAATGTTTTTGCCTCTTTTTCTAAAGGGTCATATTATTCTAGAATGTTACCACAAACTTTCATCATATGCTTCTAATTCTAATATTATTATTTTTTTTGTAAAAAAAGAAACAAAATTTAGTTTTTGTGTTTTATTCGGCTTCTTCTCAGAATTGAGCATATTCAAGAGAAAAACCGAGGGTTATCGAACGTGAAGTTCTGGCCATCGAATTCAAACTGGTCAAAAGGAAACTCTAAGCCAAAGGTTGATGAGTTTGGAGCTGAAGTAGTAGTGGCTGGGATCATGTCATTGATCTGAGACTCAGAATTTGCCAAATTTGGGTTCCCTCCAAAGCTGTTCACCCCACTTGGAGACACTGAAAAGTGACTTATTCCTGAAGCAGCAGGGGACACATAAGAAGGAGAACTGAAGTTTTCAAGCACAGGGGAAGCGAAAACTTGGCTTTCAATTTTAATATTTGTGGACAAAGGGAAACGGAATGGAACCAATGATTGTTGGTCAGGGGAATCTAGGTTCTCTGTTTGGACTCTCAACCCTTTCCGCAGGCTCAAAAGTAGGTCGCTTTGTTGTTCAAGGTTTTGCAAGATATTCTGCTGCTGAGGATTTGTGTTGTTCAAACTTGGTTCTTGATTTTCTGGTGGAATTGGTGATGAAGAAGATCCCACGTTGTTGGCCATTGTGCAGGTGTGTTTTCCTCGGTAAGTGATTTCGAAAATGGTGGGATCTTCATCGGATCTTTGCACTTGCTTTGTTGCCATGCAGCCTTGAACATTTCTGTGGGTACATCTGTAATATCCCCTGCATACAGACAAAGTATGTGATTATGTGAATGTAGTTCAATCCATTAAACTTAGAATATAAACATAATAGTGTGTGAGGGTTAAATTTGTTTTTACCTCGGGTACAAGGCTCCAAGGATGTCTTTCTGGCCATATTTTCTCCAACTATATCCATCGTCAAGAGGCCCTTCCACCCCCATTCCTGGTGTAACTCGAATCTGTTTTGTCCATCTTGGCAAAGTGTTTCTGCGATGAAAGGAGTTCATGATATTAGGGTAAAGGCTTTTTTTTTTTCCAATAATAATAATAATAATAAATTTTGAACTAAGACTTTGTGGAAATTTCTAGGTCAACCCTAATGCGTTGTAAAGGCCACATGCAGTACACGTAACACGGGTAAGGACATCAAAACAAGTTGACCTAAAAATATACATTATTACTATAAAGGTTTCGAAGAATGGTTTCTGAATTTGATTTTGGTCGTAATTTTAAGATTTTAATTAAGATGTAATCAGGGATTCTAGAAATCTATTAAATGGGAGATTATTTTTTTATTTGTAATTATTTAAATGTTTAACTTTTAATCAGTAATAATTTTAAAAAAATTATTATTTTTACACATAAAATTAAAATTAATTTTTATTTTAAAAAATAATAATTTTAACCGTTATCATAAAAATAATAATACAATTAATTTTACATTAATTAACTTAAAAATATATATCTATGTACATTAAAGTGTCAAGCGAGGAGAGGGACCCGGGACTCCTGCATGTCCCATGTCCATCCGTTTGTGGGTGTAACATGATCATAATGCAACCACAATGGTAGTTGCATGAGTCACATTTTTCTTATAATTTGTTTTTGCATGTTAAAGATTGTAAGGAAACTTTAGAACCATAAATACCTCTTTTTGAAAGCATTGGGGTCCTGGTCCTTGAAATCTCTATCAGAGTCTTCACTGCGGGGACTACTGCTCAAAGGTGAATCTGACACTCGGATTAATGCAGCCCCTAGGGGATGATGTGATGACTCACCCGCTGGCACTGGCCCTTTACAATTTACCATTTCAAGTACCTTTTCAAATGTTGATATGATCTTCTGGATCAATAGGTCCCGTGTTTCTTGGGACGAAGATGGCATGTGAAGATACACTTGTAGTTGCCTTGCCAACTCCAAACCTTGTAGCAGCTCATGTATGATGCTCTTTGGGTCTCCCATGTTGTCCATGTTGATGCAGCTAAGCACAAAAGTGATAAATTAAGTGTTATGTAAATGTTGAAGTTGATGAAAAATGATTGGTTCCGAAAAGAAAAGTTTTTGTGTCAGAGACCAAGTGGCACATGCCAAAGATGGCCTGAACAGGACATGAACCAAGGATGGTTTGGTTTGGTGGTAGCAGAAGAATAAGTTCAAGACAAGAAGAGGAAAAAAAAGGGTTAGGAATGAGGTGTTATGTTAAGGGCATGGGATTTTTAAGGAGGGTTTGCTATTTTGAAGTGTGTGAAAGCGCAGAAAATAGAAAGGGAAAGGAAAGTTTGACTGAGAAAATTGGTGGAGTGGATTTTTTTCATTACTCGGACTAGTCTTTGGTCATAGGAATGAGATGGAAGGTCCAATTGCTGACCCATTCTCCGCACAGACCCTTCTTTTAATCCTTCTGATTGACCCTCTTCCATACCATATGATATTATTATGATTACTAAATCACAACACAAATTTTATCAATCTCTGACTTCTCTCACGAGCAGTGAAAAAGGGGTCGAAGAGAGAAGAAAAAAATGCATGAGAAGGAAGGAAGTCAGAGTGAAGGAAGGGGTAAACTTGGAAAAGAGAAAGACCAGGAATCTTCAAACCTTGTTCCGCGTCGTTACTGTTGTACCTTCCAACGTTGTTGTCAGGGAAACCTTTGTGAAAGGTTGTGTGACTTCGTTGGCCATCTGCTTTGCTCCCGTCACTCTCTAAGTTCTAATTTTCAATTCTAAGTTGATCTCAACCAGAGATTTTAAATTATTTTTTGATAAATTTTATAATATTATATAAGATTAAAGATTTTTTAAAATTTTTAAAATTTTTTTCTTTAATAATAAATCTCATTTTGAGATCTTAAAAAGAGAAAAATAAAGAAAAAATTTATTCTTTTTTGAATAATATACATATCTTAAAAGATGTTTTACAAGAACCCATCCTCCAACCCTCTTTTTGATGTCTTAGTGCCTTTTTCTATTTATCAAAGTCCTTCTTTGTCTATAGCTCAGGTCAACCCCCCATGATCTGCTTTGATTTTCTCGAATAGTGTCGACCCGCATTAGGAATTTTCTTGAGATTTCTTCAACTCCTTTATTGAAAGATCTAGTGAAGATCAGATCTTAAACTTAAAATCTTTACTCAAGATCTTGCACTAAAATTACTCTATTATAACATATATTTGCAACAATGAATTATAAAATCTAAAAATAATAAATGATATTGTAAGAATAACTTTAAAAATTTATTATTATTTTTATTTATTTATTATTTTATTTTTATATGTGTAAAATTTAACAAAACAATTATTTTATGACAGAGGAAATACCAAACTATTTTGTCAAAATGTCACAGCTGTTTCCCCGATTGGGTACACTCAATGACACAGTCAATTAACTGGATTCAACCCAACTTTAAATTAGTTTATAATATAGTTTGGCTTATTATCACTTTATCATCCTTTTACTTTTCGTTTCTCATGCACGTTTTTACCTCATCTCTATCTTTATTTTTTTTTTCAATATACAATGGAATCTGAGATTTGATTTAATCAAAATCAGATGTTTCTTTCACATGTATCTTTACTTTTTATTTATTTTATGCGCGCATCATTATTGAACTTTAGAAACGATTATTTCTTGTTCTGGTGATACATGCATCAGCAGCCTCAACGTTGAGTACAAAGTTTCCAGGCTACAACTTGTTTTGTTCCGCGGTCCTATTTTGTTAATTTTAAGGTTTTTGTATTTATTACTCGTTTGTTTGTATATACACATATATAGAGAGAGGGGATGAGTGATCAAGTTAATTTAAATTTATTTATTTATGCAAAATTAATTTATTTTAATATTTTTATATACTACTATTAAAT
This sequence comes from Glycine tomentella, assembly GCA_007407185.1. Lineage (NCBI taxonomy): Eukaryota > Viridiplantae > Streptophyta > Magnoliopsida > Fabales > Fabaceae > Glycine > Glycine tomentella. The sequence goes on along the minus strand of PYAF01003999.1, from coordinate 1,707,730 downwards.
TTCATTAATTCAAAATATGTTAACTCAATAATGATCTATAGTAAATTTTAGATAAAGAAGATTTGCAGTACTTAATGTTATGATTAATATTTATTTATATTTTAAAAATATGTTATACATGCAATTGAAATTATTTAATAAACTTGTAAATGGTTTGAAAATTATAAAAAGGTGTATATTCAATCTATTTAATAAAGAATAAGCCATTAAGGTATAAGATATAACTCGATTAGTTAAACAAGTAGTGTGAATTATTATAAAACGTCTTATATATACTACTTTTAATTCCTAAAAGTAAAATAAAATATTTTTTGTGAAAAATACTCTGTTAGAAATATCAATTTGTTTTTGTAGTGAATAACTTCATAAAAATAAAAAACTTAAGTGGCTTAAGTTTTCTATCATATGAAAATAATTTATTTAAATTAATTAGAATGTAAATAATCAGTCGCAATTGTCAAATAAAATAATTAAAAAGCTAAAATTAAAATACTCATCCGCGCACTCTAGCTCATTATCCTTTCTCCTATTTTAACTTCTCAAATTTCCCAAAAATACTACTGACTGCAGATCACCTCCCGCCACCCGGTTCTATCAACACAATTGTTCAAACCCTCTGCTCACGATTACCTCTAATCTCCTTTTTTGTCTTCATTAGAAAATTGTAATTTAGTTTTTACATTTGTTGGTGATCTTCTATGCAGGATACTAAGCATATATAGCAGCAAAAACAGAGCTATAAACTATTAACATTATTAATATATTACAGCAGTAAGGATAATGAATCACCATCATATAGAACCACGAACACTCTTTAGGGCACGTGAGTCGGTAGGTTTAAAAAATTGCAAAATACAGTCGGTAGTTTTGGGGAATTTTGGAAGTGAAAAGATGACGAGAGCACATGAGTAAGTGAGTATTTTAATCTTTTTATTTTTATATTTTAATCTAACATTTTAGAATGATAATTTTCATTCTTCCTCAATGAAATCATTCTCATGATATATATCTTTTATATATTTAATCAGTCAGTCCTCAACACATATTGAATTTATAAAAAAAAAAAAATATGAATTTAATTTTCGTATAATACACTCTTAATAAGAAAAGTTGAATTTTTAAGTATGATTAAATCTTGAACTATAGTGATTATTAATAAAAATATATCTTTTATATAGTAAATATTCTAATAAAAAAAATATATCTTTTATATAATAATAATAATAATAAGAATAAGGTGGTTGTGATTAGTATGTAACTTGTAAAATTATCTGCCAAACCTTCCGGGAAACTATTACACCAAACTCCAAAATCTCCAAAGACAATCTACCATACACCTATCAAGCTTTTTAGAAATGATAATATTTCCTTGGCATTCACGCTGGGCAGTAAGTTTATTGCCAATGGTGCGTATACTGTGTAAGTTCATCAATTTGCAATGATAAGGAACAGCAGCAAAGTTGGTAGCTCCAGGATAAGAGAAATCTGCGATAAATCATTTTCGCCTATATGATATAATAAATAAACAGAATTGATATATTAAAAAAATGATAGTAAAAATATTCAAAAATGGTTTTTGATGATAATATTGAAGGAGGAAAAAAATATACTTTTAAATAACTAGTTCGTAGTTATTCATTACTGTTAAAATACTTATATATATATATATATATATATATGTAAACTAAAAAAATCAAGAACATTTAACTATTAACAGACATAAGAATTTTTTTAAAGTAAATAATAGAATAATGTAATTAAGTAATTCTCGTAGAATATTTTATCCTTAAGTATTTGTATAATACTTAAAATAGATGTATTTTTTATTCTATCAATAAAATTGTGAGGATAAATTTAGAGTTTTTAAATCTTATAAATCAGAATATATAAGATAAAATCGATCGAAGAGAGTAAAATATATTTTATCTTAACAAAAAATTTACATGAATACACAACTCTACTATTTTAGTTTCTTTTTAAATTTTTAATGTCATCTCAAATAGTGTTAAGAAGGTTGAATTTAAAAAAAAAATAGTTAATAGTATTTCACAAAATGGTGAATAATTGTTAAGTTTTAGGCAAAAGAGACATTAATGTTTAATATCTCATGCGTCTCGAATAAGATTAATAACTAATATATAGAGAATAGTTATGGAAATAAAGTCCGAATTACTTAACTTGCATTAATTAAGTGGCACCGTCCTTCCTTTTGAAATATTCAAAAATAGGAATTAGCTTCGTACCCAAAAGTAACAATCTAGAATTAGACCAGTTCAATCTCAGTTATTGCCATGAATGGAGACACGAAATACAACTTGTTTCGTCAACGTTAAAGAGAGATAACAAGCTATTTTGAAAATTGAAACACTTTTGGGATCTCGTACATGAATTTATTTGATTGGTAGGAGCTAGGAAACAACCCATGTTGGGACACAAAACAAAGTTTGGTAAGCCGCAAATTTGTGGGCCCTGGAACCAAATTTCATGGCCCGTGCCATCTTAGACTTGGGCGTGTGAAATGTGCACTGAGCCTGTATCATGTTAAAGGAACAGAGTCAATGCTTCAATGGGGTTTTCAGACTCTGTTTCATGTGTGGACCGGGAGATTACTTAGGCCATGATTGAAAGTTACGACTGAACAGCAACTGATGAACATTTTTAGTCCACTTTAGTGCTTGTTTTGTTTGGAATTGCTTTTGTGGGTTGATCCTACTTATTAAAAGAATAGAGTCGTCATAAATAAGCATTAGTATAAATTTCTCAGAATTTAACTTAAATTGATTGGTGCTTTCCAAGCGTTATTTAAAAATTAAAATACTGTTTGCACTTTTAAAAAAAAGCTATGTTTGCTTTTATGGCTTGGTTTGATTCATTGTTGCTTTGCCTTTTCAGTTGGATTAGTGTGTTGCCTTTTATACTAATGGAATAGTCATGCTAACATAATTTTAAAAAGACTATTCTAAAAGTATGTTAGCATGCTTTTGGAAAGGATATTCATAAATATATAAAAAAAAAATAGTATTTTTCAGAATAGTCTTTTTAGAATAGGGTCATGATTTTCACCTCTTTCGTCATCCCAAGTCCATCACGTCTTCTTTCTTATGGTTGTCGACAATGGTGTTGGCTATTGGTGTTTGCATGTAGCATTGGTGTTGGGTGGAGGTGAGGCAAAGTGGTGTTGGGTGCTTGGACAGAGGGGTAGTTAGGTCTGTTTGAATCTTTTTGGAGTGCAGGAAACAAAAAGGAGTGTGGGAAGTAAAAGATTTCCTGGTGTGCCTCCAGGATAAGCTGGATATCCATCACTATAGGTGCATCAGCCGAAGTATCAGCATGGCCCATTGGGCTACTAAGAAAACGTAAAAAAAAAAAATGTTTTGATTGATTTGGAAGTGTAATTTCTAGTGCTTAGTTTCCTAATTCATAGTGCCTAATTCTTTTGTTGTTTCTTGACAGTGAAAAGAAATTTATAATAATCTTTTATGTAAATGCAAAATAACTCTTACTTTAAATAACTTTATTTTAAGAAATATATATCTTATTTAATTTTAATATTACTTTTTAATACTTAAATAAATGAATCTTACTCATTATTTGTAAGCATGACAATAACAATAAAAAAATGTGAGTGTTTGTCCAACTTGAAACTAGTTTTAACGAGAAAAAACCATTTTGATTAAATTCAAATATAGGTTTAAATTTTTTGGAATTTATAGAAACGGCGCCTCACTAGTTACTACCACCCTGAACTTGCCTTGTAGTTAAAATATATAGGATGTTATTCTTACATGTTTTTTTAAATATAATTAAATTATTATAAATTAGTTAATTTAAATTATAATAGTAATCAAATAATAAATTTAAAATTATTCATTTTATTAAAAACAACTTAATTCTTAAATTTGATAATTTTAAAATTCTGTTTTTTTTATTAATTTTTATATAGGATTTGCATTAAATTGTAGTTCATAATTAAATATAAATTATTTTAAAATATATAAATGAATTAAATTTTAAGAAAAGGATGGGACAAATTTTTTTTATAAGTTTTTCCTACCTTAATAAAAATGGAGTTTAATTTTTTTTACCTTGGTCTCTCTTAAATCTAACTTTGAACTCATCTAACCTTTAGCAAGACTAGAGACGTGTCAAATCCTCCTAACTTAATATGTTTGGATAGAGAGAAAAATAAAACTTAAAATTTGAAAACTTGTATCATAATTGAAAGAAAAATTATACTTATACAATAAATTATATAAACAAAGAAAGAGAAAAAGAAATAAAATAAATCTAAATTTAAAATATAACAAATGATAGAATAAACGAGAAATAAACACAAAATATAATATTGGATGAAAGTTATCTAATTAAAAAATATGAAAAACAAATATTCATTTTTTTTTCCTTGTCCTTCAATTTCAAACTTCAAGTGCACATGTTAAGACGCAAGTGACATGGATGATGGTGGATATTGCGCTACGTATTCAATAGAACACCTCTTGTATTGGATCCCACAAAGGTACCCAAAATTTTCCGGTCACAAGAAAGAGGCATGCACGTGTCACAAATATGATCCAGAAATCGCCACAAAATATCAGCTCCGCCACTCCAAAAGCGCCACGGAAGTACTCTTCAGAAACACAATCCTCTTCACAATTAGCCACGTCATCGCTAGTGTTCCTAACAGAACTTTACGTGTTCCCATCACGCACCGCACATTTCACTTAGCTTTATGCCTGGCCGTTGATTTTTTGTGACACGAAAAATTGTGGTGACCGTAATTCTCGTAATTAGTGTTAAATACAACAACCTCTGAATTCCAACACTTTCTCAGGTCTCTTTGGATTCATTAGCTTCTCGCTGATCAAAGGTACTCTTCCCTGTGCTAACTAACTTGACTCTTTTTTCTTCCAACATATATGTGTTAATTTACTTATGTTTCTTCATGTCATGTCGTGCCAAAATTAAATTTTGATGGTTGGTAAATCAATATGTTTACTTATCCATATAGTATTATTTTGGTGTATTAATGATCAATCATGAGAATGTGCTTACTGATCGATAATTCAGTGAAACTATTCGTTGTGCTGATGTAATTACTGTTTTGTTTCGATGTTGAAAGATCTTGGTATTGAAAATTTGTTTAAACGCAGTTTATTAGGTAACTTGGTATGGGAGTTGTGACTGTTTCTGGCTCAGCTGCTCGGACTCCATTAGGATTCAATACGAAGTTTTCCACTCATCGTTTGAAGAGACCTTTAATTGTAGCATTTAAAGGGGATAAGCACAATGACTCAGCTTTGGTTGCAACACAAGAGAAAATTCCTGTGCCGGTTGAAACGGCGAAGAAGGCGCAGAAAAAAAGGATAGGAAAAACTAACAAACTACCTAAGAGAGAGAGTTCTCCATCTTCCATGGATGTGGACTACAATGAAGCTGCTGCTATGCTTGAAAATATATACAAACTCAGCCCTGCTTCTGATACCGGTAATGCAGAATATATAGATGATAAAATCAAAAGAGTCTCTCGGAGAGGGAAGAAGGTTATTGATGAAACTGAAGAAAAGGAGTTAAAGGGTGATAGGGTGGTCAGAAGCCAGAACAAGAACAAGAAAGGTAAACGATTGAATCTTGATCAGAGAATTTCATTAAAGAATAACAATGGGGACGAAGTCATTCCGACTCGAAAGAAAAGAAATGTTAGGAACAGAATTGAGAAGATTGAAGAACTTTTTAGGGAATATTCAGTAACAACTGATTTTGTCAGTATGGATTGGAAAAGAATGAGAATACCTCCCGTTCTTTCTTCTTCAGAGCATGCTTGGTTGTTCAAATTGATGCAACCTATGAAGGTGAGCATTAAATTACTGTCAATTTTTTATGTCCCCTTTATTTGATTATTCTCTTAAAATAGTAGTGTAGATCTTTTTTGTTGCTGAGTACCAGGGATTCAAGGCTTCAATACCATTCTATAATAACTTTATCGTAGGTCAAGATGTTAGGTGAAAACTCAGAATTTGCTTTTGTATCTGACATTAGGTTATAATTCTTTATTTTCAGGCACTGCTTCATGTGAAAGAAGATTTACAGAAGGAGCTAGCAAGAGAACCTGCAGATGGTGAACTAGCTGATGCAACAAACATGAGCATTACTCGAGTAAAGAAAGCAATAGATGTTGGTCAAGCTGCAAGAAACAAACTCATTAAGGTCATTAAAGTGTTAAATTCTTTTACGACTTGACTTTCAATAAATTGTATAATTCCTTTTACTTTGCTGCTCACTCTCTCTTTGGATTGTAAAGGTGAAATTACTGTCAGTATGTTGCATTATTTGGTGAGTACGTTAAAAACAGTAATTGTGGTCATATATTTTGCAGCACAATCTCCGGCTTGTCTTGTTCGTGATCAACAAATATTTTACAGATTTTGCAAGTGGCCCTAGGTTTCAAGATCTTTGTCAGGCAGGAGTAAAGGGACTTATAACAGCAATTGATCGTTTTGAGCCTAACAGGAGATTTCGGTTATCAACATATAGTTTGTTTTGGATAAGACATGCTATCATTCGTTCGATGACCCTCTCAAGCTTCACACGCGTTCCCTTTGGACTTGAATCCGTATGTATTCTTACTGTGCATGCTGATTGATGTTTTGGTTTAAGCAGCATATGGTTCGATGACTTATTTTCTCTAGTTTTTATTTTCCTGTTAGCAGCGTACTTTGTTTTCAATGACAACAACCTGTAATTCCTAATCAACCATTTATCTGTGATTGCTTGAAGGGAAAATTCAGGATTGTTTTTATTTAGGCAATATGTTTAGAAAGGTTTGGATTTAAAATAAAGTAGAATATCACGAGAAAAAAAATTAGTGGTGGAGCCAAAGATATTCACAGCAAATACGGCTTTAAAAAAAAAATTTGGTAATCGTGAGGCTGTCTATGTGTAATTTGTCTCAACTTCGTGTAACTTCTCTACCTCTTTTTGAACAGGTTCGAGCAGAAATCCAAAAGGCTAAGACTGAGTTAACATTTAAGCTTCATAGGTCACCAACAGAGGAAGAAATAATAGAAAGAGTTCATATATCCCCTGAAAGATATCATGACGTAATTAAGGCATCAAAATCCATTCTTTCGCTGAACTCAAGACATACAACCACACACGAGGAGTTCATTAATGGGATCGTTGATGATGATGGTGTTAATGGTGATAATAGGAAGCAACCTGCTCTACTAAGGCTTGCTCTTGATGATGTGGTAACTACTCAATCTATTGACACTTTGTTGGATCCTGCATTTTTCACTATGATGTCATTCTATTGAAGTTTGCAATGATCATAACTTGATTTGTATAATGATCTGCAGAACGTCAGTTAAATTTGAAATTTTTCGAAAGTAGTTAATATTTCTATATTTTCAAATCAAATAAGTATGATAAATTGATAATTGTATTCTTGTCAACAATATATATTTTTAATTTTTTTTCATCAATCTTGTTTGGTGTCCTTTCTTGATGAGTCCAGGCTAATAGGCACCAGACTACTAGTAACTTTTACCAAATAGGGAATTAGTTACATGAGTAAGCTATTGTGATTCAGTCATTAGAAGAGAACAAAAAGCCTTTAGAAATAAGTTTCTATATCACAGCAATCTTATTACGGATGAGTTCTAAAAATTCTTACTAGGACTATGGTTGGTTATTGTGTTTTTTAAAACTTTCGTTTAGTTTGTACTACATCTAATTCAATTACGTCATATTGCCATGGGCATTTTATCCAACTAATCTGAGAATTTTTTTTTCACTAGCTTGATTCCCTGAAGCCGAAGGAGAGCTTGGTGATCAGACAGAGATTTGGACTTGACGGCAAGGGTGACAGAACTTTGGGAGAAATTGCTGGGAACTTGAATATATCTAGGGAAATGGTTAGAAAGCACGAAGTCAAGGCTCTTATGAAGCTCAAGCATTCAGCTCGATTGGATTATCTTCGCCGTTATGTTGTATAAATGACTAATGTATAGAAACACCTTAACTAGTTATACAGTATACTGATTATTTGCATTACTTGGTCATTTAAATACCGTCAATCATAATCATACTTCATGTAATTTGTATATGATATACTTGAAATTGCACAAAATATATAAGCGCTTATACTTGTTACATACATGTGATGTCTCTTCCTATGATGGAATTACATTCTATTTGGCGTTTTTCGTGAAGGGTGTATATAGAATTCTAGAGTGCTTGGGAACACTTGGTTCATTGCCTAACACCTGCAGAAAGCCCCCGATTTATATTTTCACTTCCTTTCTCCCAACGAATTTAATCTTCAACCTCTTTTTGTGAACTAAATTTCGTTGGTTGTTTGTTGGCGTAACAGCGTATCTTTTTGTCAACTAAATTTATTCCATTCCATGTGTAATAAGTGTAAATCTCAAGGGGATTTGTGTAACTCATTCAATTTTTATTGGCTAAAATATGTCATTCGTTTTTGTAAAATTGACACATAATAATTTATGAGGATAAAAAACAGATGACAATTTTTATAAAGAGAAGAGATTCAAATTTTGTCAAATTTATAAATAAAAAAAAAACATTTTAGCCATTGTGGTGTTAAAAAAAAATACAATGAAAATACTATTTCACTGTATTATTTGGAGGTGGAATCAAATAACAAAATATAATTATGATTCTTTTATGTTAATTAGAGTGTAAAAATTGTATAACAGAATCATGTTTTTATTGTGTAATTGAAAGGTGAAAAAAAAAATAACAACATAAGTTACATTTATGTTGTTAATATTTTTCCACCCCACCCCTCCCCCAATTTCACAACCGAAACATGGTTTATTTGTGCAATTTCTCAATGGACAATTTCAAGATATGACTAAAGGACACCCACATGGATAGTGTCATTAGAAAAACTGAAGTGCAATAGCAATACCCATCCAGAATCCATTGGAAGAACATTGTATGGGCCCTGCAGAACAATTGCCGAAGTAATACCAAGCTGTTACTTCCTGCACCTCCAAATTGTTTCCTACACCCTTTTGGGAATGTTTTTTATGTTCTGGATTGGTAATTCCAGAAGCCAAAAAAGGATGCATTCCATAATGTAAATTTACATTTTGGATTGACCATTCTAAAAGCCAAAAAAGAGATGCAGGAAGTAACTTTGAAGTGTAAGAAGCAATAGCCGTAATATCATCCTGTATAAAGTGGTACGTGAAAAAGCTTGACAATTTTAACTTCATTTAGAATCTTCATTTTATCTTCGAAACTCCTAAACTCATATATACTAGGAGTAATTATTGATTGTGTTAACAACATAAAAGAAAAGAAAAAAAAGGAAAAACTTAACCCTAAAGGTGTGTTTGTTTTAAGGTGTAATATATATATATATATATATATATATATATATATATATATATATATATATATATTCCCACAGACAACATTCACTATAAGGTCTGTGTTGTCCTAGGAGGTTTGGTTCTCTTCTTATAGATTTTTCTATTTCTCATATCCTTCGTGCTGTGAATAAGGTGGCTGATTTATTTGGTTTGGTGTTAGTTGAGGATCCTCCTCCTTTGGTTTCTTTAGCTCTTTCTGTTGAAGTGGTAGGCTTTTTGCCTACATCTTAGTGTATACTTTAAAAAATTGAATTGTTGATTCATCTGGTGAGTTACTCATTCACCTATATCATTCGATCTTTATTAAAAATAAATAAATTATACTCCATTTTAATTAATTTGCATAATTCAACATGTTTCCTTTGTTGGGTGTGATCATGTCCGGATCAATGAATCACCAATTTTATTGTCAACTGCCATATTGAATTACACAAGGTTCAATACATAATCAATTTGATAGATAACTTGACCCATCTCCAGAGATCTTGGTCAAATCCATTCAAACAGATGGATCAATCCAAGGTTTAAAACACAACCTTAACATGTTTTTTCTTTAGACTTTTGCGCCTTATGTAGGGAAAAAAAACATTCACTAAAGAAATTTTAGTGTTGACATAAATTGTTACTTTTATTTCATAACATGAACTATTAATTTCGTAGATCTAAGAAATATATGAGCGCTTAAAAAGATTTCCTAATTAAAAGTCATTTAATTAACTTATTAGGTTCAACGAAAGATTTTGATAGTTTATACGAACTTTAGGCTTAAACTGCATCACCGCCCTTATAAGAAAAATAACATTGTCATTCTGTTGACTAAAAAAGTTAGTCAAATTCCTGATGTGCGTGCTACGTCAATTTCAACTCCGTCCATGATTAGACATTTGTTCCACATTATTTTTGCGCTATTTTTGTCTTCGAGTGAGTTAAGACTTGGGATAGACTAATTGGAAATCAATTAGGACTTGCATTGCGTCTACGAATTTATAAAAAAGAACAAAAGAAAATATTTGCATTTCATCACATAATCTATAACAATAGATAAAGAAAATATCATTTCTACTAACTTTTTTTTTTTTGTTTTCTCTTTATACAAGACTTCTTCTATGCTCATGTATAATTATCTTCATAAATAAATCTATATTTTTAGTTAAGGATAAAAAGGAAAAATAAAATGTATAGTAAAAGTGAATTTAATGCAATAAATAATTAATCCAAATCGTATTTCAAGAATAACCGACCTATTCTAATTTGTTCTTGTAACTTTTCATTACTAACCTCTTTATTTAACCAACCTCCTGAAACTCCAGTGAGAAATTGATTCTCGTCTATGTAATTATTTTTTAAAATGAAAATTATGGAGTTGGTGCAGGAGTGAGATAATGGGTAGTTAATTTTTCTTTGGTCAATATATCACGAAGTGGTGATTATAAATAATTAGTATATTTCAATTCCATCTTTCTTCTCATAAAATTGAAATTGCATAACATATTATTGTTATATTTGTTATTTTTTTTTATTCTTTTCTATTTTTATCTAATGAACTTTGTGATTTCTAACGTTATTATATTGTGTTAGATACAAATGTAATCATGCACGTTAAATTCAAGAGATTTGTTTTTCAATATAGATATGAGTACACGATTTTTTGAAGCATTTTTTATTTGATTTTATTATAATTGGATTAAGCATCGTAGCTATTTCAACTTTAATCTTTTTATTCAACTTTTAGGAATTAATTTTTAAATTTTTATTTAAAAATTGAAATTTATGATTTTAATTTTAAAACTGAATCGGATAAAAAAAAATTACCTCTTCATCTGATCCAATTTTCAAGTTTTAAAACTTCCTTTTTTTAAAAAATTAAATAAATTTTAAAATTGCATACCAATAATTGTGGAAGTGAATAGCCCACCATTTTGGTTAAATGAAAAATATTTTTAAAAGAAAAATTAAATTTAAAGTATTGAATTATTTTTAAA
>PYAF01003999.1:1659194-1681184 GCA_007407185.1 Glycine tomentella | reverse complement strand
TTCATAAATCTTTTTAGAAAAATAATATTGTGAATATACTAATATAGTATTTTTCTCTCAAAATAGGGTCCTAGTGCGGTTGGAACTCCCTTGGGGATCTTGCAGCTTGTACTTTACTGTAAATACCGAAAAGGGAGTGTTGTGGAAGAACCAAGCAAGGGGGACCTTGAGAAGGGTAACTTGGAGAAGGTGGACATGGAAATTGGGAAAGTGGAAATGAATGTCACAAATCACATGAACGGAAACTCGTGAACAATGCGTCTAAGGGGAAAGGTTGAAGATTTCAGAATGTTCTATTCAGATTCCTTTTTTTTTTTTTGTTTGTTTATTTCCTTTATTTTAAGACAAAATGACCCCCCCTTAGCTTTGAATGTATTGGTCACATATAAAGTAAGTTATACTACTTCCTAATAACAGTTTCTTTTATTGATGAACATTTGCTTTACTTGTTTATGTCTATGAAAACCCCGTATTCTAATTTGTAATGTTGTTGTGTTGGTCCATATTTCTTAAGTTTATGTCACTAGAGGCTCGACTTTCCAGTGCATGTGCCCTTTAAGGAAAATAAGACTAAAATTAACATTCGGACAAGTAAGGATCCTTGTTCTAACAATAATAGTACTTTTCATGATAGACATTCCAAGAGATCAGAAGAACAAGAAATATAATCTAATTAATATGGGCACTTGGATTTCTTTTATAAAACTGGTTCTAACTTCTAATATTCTATTTCCTAAAATAATCTGGTAAAATTTGGATAATTGTGATTTGTTTATATCACAAAAAGAAGAATGAAATGTGATTTCTCAAAAAATAATAATACACGGATATTTCATTAATTTAAACATTTCAGTAATATTTTTTTATTTATTTCTAATCCATCACTAATCATATAAAATTTATATATTTTTCTTTATCTAGGTATTGAATGAATGTTAGGTGCGTGTAAATAACATTTTCCTTTCTGAAATGTGTCTTAAAAAAAATAATGAAAAAGGTGTGACCGACATATTAGCAGTTCATTAGCCAAAGCTGTAGAAAAGAAAGACAGAAATTCTCATAGAAGTTTGAACAGACAACTCATAAACTCATAAACTCATAAACTCATAAACAATCTTTCCGTACATGAGCATGGAGCCGCGTTATAAGACACTCTTGTCTTTTCTCCCTTTGCAAAGGAAAAAGGGGCGGGGATTAGGGATGAAGGTTTGATTCTCTCGTGTCTGACACAGGGAATAAAAACCTGATTTTTAATTTTGTCTTCTAAGACTCATTTTATTTTTGTGTTAATTTCTTGATTTTTATTTAGTCTTCGTAATTTGTGTGTAATTCCATTTTTCTTAATTTTAATTACTCATATTTTATATTTAAATTTTTATTTATTCAAATTAAGTTCTTTACTTTCTTGTTTCAAAATTACATCTAGTCTTGTGTACTTGCAAGGAGCATGCAATTATATTCAAAATTCCTTTTTTAAAAGAATGAAAATTCTTATTTATGTATTTTCTCTCAATTTATTTAAGGAAAATTAATTTTTGATATACTTTTAGTGTAAATTTTTTCACATTGCTAACTGTCGCAACCTATCTGGCCACGGGGACGGCAATGAAAAGAGAATTAAAAAGTTCCCAAAAAAAATGAGAAAACTAAAGGGGAGTCGCCACCAACGTTTATTTAAGGAAAACGTCGGAAAAACCAAAAGATAAGCCATGGTCTACAATTTTAGAGAAAAAAGGATTCGGGAGTCGTTTACGCATGGGGAAGGTGTTAGCACCCCACGCGTCCGTCACGAAGACGACAACCTTTAATCGAGTGTGTGACAAATAAAGTGACTTTTTAAATTATTTGTTTTTTCCTAAGAACATGACTATGCTTGTTTTATTTTTGTTTATTTAGAAAAGAAAATCGAATTTTTATTTTTTTAGAAAAGAGAAGATTTTTTTTTTTTTTAGTTTTTTAGGTCGACATGGGGTTTACCCTCGCTCCTACGTATCCCCAGGTGCAATGAGGAAATCAGACTTATGTAGTTCTTTGTTTAAAAACTTGATTGGGTTGATTTTATCTTTTTTGAAAGATTTATTTTAATTGCGTGAAAAAGAGTCGTTAAGGCGTTGGACCTTGAAACGACATTGATTTTGAGGGAAAAACGGGGAGAATCGCTTAAGGCATTGGACCTTGAAGCAATCTCGAGTAATTTGTAATTTCGAAGAGAAAGGAATTAAGTGATTCTTCATTTGAGTACTTTTTGCATTTTAGAAAAGATTTTGAAAGTGTGATAAACTCTATGAAATCAAGCAAGTCGGAGACCCAGCATGATATTCACAAATCTATCCACGTGTTATCGAAACACTACCAAGCAAGTCGAAGACTCAGCATGAAGTGCAAAATCTAACCACGTATTATTGAAATACTACCAAGCGAGTCGGAGACCCAGCATGGTGTGCACGAAACATACCACGTGTTATTGAAACACTACCAAGCGAGTCGGGGACCCAGCATGGAGTGCACGAAACATAAGCGAGTACTAAAGATACGAATGAATAATTGACAAAATATTACGTAATTAAATAAATAGAAATAGAAAGGGATGGAATAGAAGTAGGGGTACATTTAGTAATTAGGGGTGCATACAGTAATGACAGGAGGTACAATCAGTAGAAATTATTTAATTACAAAATGGGCCAGGCCCAACAGATTAAAGGTGCATTTATGAATATGGGAGGTGCAAACAGCATAAATTATTTAATTACAAAGTGGGTCAGGCCCAACTGATTATGGGTGCATATATGAAATGGGAGGTGCAAGCAGCATTATATGTGATGTACCAAGTGGACCAGGCCCAATGCTGAGGGATGTGCAATTATGGAAGAGGTGGTGCAAACAGTAATCTAAATGCGTGTGCCTCTATGAATATGGTGGTGCAACGAGTAAGTAAAAATGTTCTTTTTTTTTTGTCTGTTGGGCTAAGTCCTAAAAAACAAAAAGGGTGGTGAACTTATAAAAAGCGTGGTGCAAAAAGTAATTTTCATTTTTTGGAATCCACTGGGCCATGACCCGGCCCAATTCGTATTTTCATCTTCTCTACAGCAGCAGCACGAAAAGCTGCGGGAAAACCTCAAAATTTGCCTTCCATGGTGGTTTCAAGACATCTCGAGGTCACCAGTGTTATGGAAATAATAATTGGGCCTAATTGTAAGGCCTAGTTGATGTTAAAAGATTGTGCGTTCAACTAATTCATTGAACGTGGACCATGACTGAGTCACAGCTAGCAGTTGAAGATGCGCGAGTGGAGGCCGGTATTCTCGGAGGCAATTCGTGCAACAACTGCAAGGTAATGTGCCTATAAATATTCAGTGGTTACAGCCAAAAAGGTACACACATTCTGACTCTCCCTCTTTCAATTACACAGAGCACACACCTCACATCCATTGGTGTATTTCTCTGTGATCATTCACTTCAAGGTATCATTCTCCATTGATATTTCTGAAGTGGAAGAGTTGGAATTGATCCTAAAACAATCATTCAGTACATTGGTACTGTACAGTTGTGTTCTGGAAACAATCAGAACATTGGCGCCGTCTGTGAATTGAGTGCCATTATCAGTATTGACCTCCCTGGGAATCCCAAACCTTGAAATGATGTTTCTTTCAAAGAATCGTTGTATTCGGGCCGAAGTAATCGTGGCCAACGGTGCAACCTCTATTCATTTGGTGAAGTAATCTACTGCAACTATTAGCCATCGCATTTGTCCTTCTGCTGGTTTGAACAGTTCCAACAGATCCATGCCCCATTTGAAAAATGGCCATGGTGCCGAGATGGATTGTAGCTCTTCTGGCGGAGACAATATCCGAGATGCGTGCTTCTGACAATTTTCGCACCTTTTCACATGGTCGGCTGCATCTGCTCCCATAGTCGGCCAGTAGTACCCGGCTCGGAGCGCTTTCCGTGCCAACGCTCTTGCCCCCATGTGTTGTCCGTTAATACCTTCATGTATTTCGGACAAAACATATTCTACCCGGTCTGGCCTTATGCAAACCAACATTGGGCTGTGCAATCCTTTTCGATACAAATTACCGTCGACAATTACGTACATGGCTGCTGTCCGTATCAATTTGTGTGCTTCCAGCCTGTCATCCGGTAACGTACCCTTTTCTAGATAATCAACTATTGGACTCCTCCAATCTTTCTCCACCGTGATCATCATTATGCAGGACGGCTGCAATATTTGTTGTTGGACCACAGTACGATTATTCCCAGGGCTCTTGGTACTGGCCAATTTTGATAAGATGTCTGCCCTGATGTTGTCTTCCGAAGGGATGTGGTTGACCTCCACCTCGTCAAATTCAGCTATGACCTCTTTTACTCGTCCCAAATATTTGGACAATAGGGGCCCTTTTACTTGATAGCGACCATCAATCTGAGCCGCCACTAATTGTGAATCTGTGAACACCTTCACCTTTCCGGCTTCCTGCTCCTTTGCCTGTGCTAACCCTGCAATTAGTGCTTCGTATTCGGCTTGATTATTTGACGTCGGAAAATTGAGCTGTAGGGAGAACTCTGTAGCTACTCCATCCGGGTTCTCAATTATGATTCCGACGCCCTTCCTTTCCTGTTAGATGAGCCGTCCACGTACAATTTCCACCAGTCTGCTGCTCCCGAGGTGTGAGGAGTAAGCTCTCTCACGAAGTCCGCCAACGGTTGGGATTTAATGGTATGCCGGGCTTCAAATTTCAAATCGAACTCGGAAAGTTGAACCGCCCAGTTAGTCATCCTTCCTGCTAAATCTGGTTTGTGTAGCACCTGTCGAAGTGGTTGATTCGTTCAGATCACAATGGTGTGGCTTTGGAAATATGGGCGCAGCTTTTTCGCGGCTATGAGCAGCGCAAATGCCAACTTCTCTAGCTTCTGATATCGTAACTCGGAGTCGCGCAAAGCCCGACTTACAAAATATATTGGCTTCTGGGCTGCGTCGACCTCTCGAACCAACACAGCGCTAACGGCCTCCTCGCCTACTGATAAGTACATGATAAGCACTTCTCCTAGCTCCGGCTTCGACAGAACAGGGGGGAGGCCAAGGACTTTTTCATCTGGGCGAACGCACCTTCACACTCCGTGTTCCATTGTACTAAAGCTTGCTTCTTCAACATTTTGAAAAATGGAAGGGCTTTTTCTGCCGACTTCGGCATAAAGCGTGTCAACGCGGCAATCCTTCCTGTTAGTTGTTGTATCTCCTTTTTGCTAGTCGGAAATTACATATCCAACACAGCTCGGCACTTATCCGGGTTAGCCTCTATTCCTCTGTGTGTCAACATAAACCCCAAGAATTTTCCAGCTCCGACTCCAAAGGTGCATTTCAGAGGGTTTAAACGAATGTTATATTTTCGTAACCGGCTAAACGTTTCCTCAAGGTCTACAACGTGCTTGCTGATTTCTGCAGTCTTGACTATCATATCATCAATGTAGACCTCGATGTTGCGGCCAAGCTGTGATTCAAACACACTGCTCATCATTCTCTGATACGTGGCCCCTGCATTTTTTAATCCAAAGGACATTACGTTATAACAGTAATTGGCCCTGTCGCCAATAAACGCCGTTTTCTCCTGATCCTCCGGGTGCATTGCAATTTGATTGTACCTGGAAAATGCGTCCATGAACGACAGAATCTTGTATCTGGAAGAGTTATCTACCAGCTGGTCAATATTCGGCATGGGGTATGCGTCCTTCGGGCATGTCTTATTCAAATCTGTGTAGTCCGTGCATACTCTCCATTTCCCATTTGGTTTACGAACCATCACGACATTTGAAAGCCAGGTGGTGTACTGAATTTCCCGTATGAATCCGGCTTGTAACAACTCCTCAATATGAGCCTGCAGCGCTTGCGTCCTTTCCGGTCCCAATTTCCTTTTCTTTTGCAGCACCGGCTTCGCTCCCGAGCACATGGATAATTTATGACAACAGAATTCAGGATCTATTCCGGCTATCTCAGATGCCTTCCACGCGAATACGTCGCGATTCTCCTTCAGGCATTGAAGGAGCGCGTCCCTGTCTCTGGGCTCCATTACTCGTCCGATATTGGTTGTTTTACCCGCCTGATCCCCTATCTGGATCTGCTCCACCTCTTCTACCGGCTCTGGCCTCCAATCATCTGATGCTTCTCGCATATCCAGCTCCACCACATTCACCGGTTGTACCCGGTTATTACTATCATCGCTGACATCTCGGATTTGCTGGATTCTACCCGAATCCCTAGATACTAGGAATGGTTTATTCTCACTTTCTCGGACTATGTCATAATAACACTGTCGAGAATCCTTCTGATCGCCACACACCGTCACCACCTGACCATTGCTGCCGACGAATTTAAGCTTCTGATGCTTCGTGGACATCAAAATATCCCACCTATGAATAGTAGGTCTCCCCAAAATCATGTTATATTGGGACGGGAAATCGGCCACCACAAACTTCACCCTTTTTGACTTGAAGGCTTCTCTCGTACCCAAAGTCAGCCGTAAATAAATGGATCCTTTAACGTTCGTGTTTCCCCATTGAAATCGATCAGCATAGTTTTACACGGCTTCAGATCCTCAATATCCAGATTCATTTTTTTGAACGCACTCAATAAGATTATATCAGCGGAACTCCCATTATCTACAAACATCTTCCTTACCCAGAAATTTCCAACCGTTCCCGTGATGACCAATCCATCCTCGTGTTCGGGCACCAGACAGAAGATTTCAAGAGATGATGGCCGGTTTCCATATCCGGCATAAGTTTACGTCGGTCGAGCATCCTCAATCCAACGGACAGATGGAGGCGGCAAACAAGACAATATTGGAAGCTCTTCGCAAAAGAATGTATGACGCTGGATCTAATTGGGTAGAGCAGCTATATTATGTACTCTGGGGAATTCGGACCACTATCCAGTCGTCGACGGGTGAAACTCCGTTCCGAATGATCTACGGAAGCGAAGCCATGATACCAGTGGAAGTCGGACAGCAGTCATGGCGACGGACACAGGTGTTACGAGAAGGTGAGGAGTCGAATAACGAATTGCTCGCATTGGAATCAGCCCTCATTGATGAACGCCGAGTAGTTGCTCATGCTCGGGATCTCAAGGCCAAACAACAAATAGCACTTGCCTATAACAAGAAAGTCGTTCCACGAAAATTCGAACTGGCTGAGTTGGTGTTGCGGAGGGCTGACATTGGAAACAAGAATGCCCGAGATGGAAAATTCGCGACCAATTGGGAAGGGCCGTACCGAATTGCCCACAAGCTCGGCAAGGGGGCGTATATGTTGGAAACTTTAGAAGGCAAGGCAATTAAGCGAACGTGGAACGCGGATAAGCTCAAAAAATATTACAGTTAATACCGGATGCGATATAGCCAACGGGTGTGGGTTTCTCTTTTATCGAGAGTATGAACTCGGAGTTCGTTTTATCCGAGTACATATGATTCTCTTTCATTGAGATCACACCATATAAACGCGAGTGTGGGTTTCTCTTTTATCGAGAGTATGAACTCGGAGGTCGTTTTATCCGAGTACATATGGTTCTCTTTCATTGAGATCACACCATACAAACAAAGGGGTGCGGGTTTGACTTTTATCGAAGAATATGGACTCGGAGATTGTTTCTCTTCAGTACATATGGTTCTTCATCGACTTCGCACTGTTCAGCCGAATAGGTGTTTGGAGGTCACGTTTCCGAGCACGTATTTTGAGATTTCATCATGAATTATGTGATGCCATTGTATCTTATTTGTTTTGTTTAGTTTTTAACTCGGAACATATAGTTCTGAATAAACTCATTGTAATACGGCGGTGTCAATTTCAATGTTATTCAGTTATTCAGTATCATGGTGTTTTGTATGGATTCATAGGATTCGTTTAAAACGTGATACGTTGCTCTAGATTTTATAGCTTCGAATGATACGCTGGCCGGTTCTGATCAAATCGGTAAAAGGAATATCCTTCAGCGGGGTTGTTCATAGTGAAAATCTGAGTTTTGATAATATGAATAAAAAGTTTGGTCGTTGGAAACAATTATATGCGCGTAGAAAATAAAGTATCCGAATAGAACAAATGTATGTGTTCCGGGCTCAGGGCCTAACATTAATAAAATTTTTACAAGTTAAAATCGGCATTCTGGTCCTTTAACCTTGAACGGTAGGTTGTTGGATGCTGGCGGTAGGCGGCTGGTTGTTAGCGGGAGCTTCGGTAGTCGAAGCGGCAGAGGTCGCCTCCCCCATATTCACGGGCTCTTCAGTAGCCGCCACGGAGGAATCCTCAACCCCGGCAGGAGGAACCAAGTGGCCATCATCAACATAGGCCATAAAGTGCATCCCGGAAGTGGAAAGTACTACATCCGGGTTTAGGCAGCGAATCTGTTCGATGGCATTGTTGAAGGCCTCCTCGGCAGCAGCAGCAAGGGTGGTTTTCATGAAGGTCAATTGACCTTCACAGGCCTGGATTTTTTCCTCATGGGCGGCTTTCAAGGAGTCATGAGAAGAGGTCAGGAGAACAACTTATTGCTCAGCAGCTTCAAGAGAACCTTGTGCCCGGCCCAGGTCGCGTCGCAGGGAAGCAACAGTGGCCTGGGACGAGAGCAGCTCCTCTTTAAGCTGCCGGTTCTCGGCAGCAAATTGAGCCCGCGCCTTCTCGAGCCCGGATTTAGCAGAAAGGAGCTCTTCATAAATTTTCTTCTTTTCCTCTACCGCGGCCCCATACCTAAAAACAGGCATGAATAAGAATCCGCCAACATATAAATTCACAAGTTTGAGTCAAAGATACATACCTGTCCTGCACAGTGGCGAAGGCTCGTACTAAAGAGGCGCACCAAAAAGCATTCTCCTCAATGCGGATGAGCTCGGCAAGCTCATCACCAATGGGGGCACCCGCCTCAAGAAGACGAGAAGAGGGCTTGGTCAACTTGATCAGCTCTTCGTTTACCCCCTTTTCCCAAAGATTCTCGGCCATATTCCGAGAATCGGAACGTTCGGAGTGGGCGGAAGGAGGAATGGGTGACGCCCTGGTTGGCGCGACAGGGTTCACGACCGGGGCGTCAGAGGTCGAGATGGAAGAGGCAGGAATTCGCGGGGTCGTGGGTTTAGTCGGAATAACCTTGGCCTTTTTATTTTCGCCCTCCAAAGCGGTCTGGTAGGAAGGAGGAGGACGTTTCTGCCCCTTAGGCAGCGCCGAACGGGATGACTCATAACCATGGCTAAAAAAAAAAAAGTTATTGTAACAGTTACTGTAGCTTGGCGCTCCGAGCGTGGGATCTGGCGCTCCGAGCGTGGCACTGTAGCAGAATGTTATTTTTCGCGATTTTTGGCACCATCAGCGCCAAAGTGGCGCTAGGAGCGCCACAGATACTGGAAATTGGCGCCAGGAGCGCCAAAGTGGCGCCAAGAGCGCCACAGAGGCTGGAAACTGGCGCCAGGGGCACCAAAGTGGCGCCAAGGGCGCCAGATGCACTGGATTTTGGCGCATGGAGCGCCAGTGTGGCGCCAGGAGCGCGGCAAGTCGGTCAGGCCACCTATATAAAGGCAAAAACACGATTTTCAGAGGAAAAGCACTGTTCCTCTTCTTCCCTGAGCCCAGACAACCATTGTTGCACCTTAGGAGCTTCATATCTTCATTATAAGCCATTAAAACACCTCCTAATCACCTTAAAACTTGGATTGAACCAAGTAAATACCAATTTCAGCCTAGAGTGGAGAGAAAACCCATTCCTTGAGCTTCTCAAGTGAGAACTGCTCCTTAGAGAGGAAAAGAAGCTGGTACAAGGACGCCAGAGTCAGGAGAAAGACTTCTCCAACCTTCCTTGATTGAATTCAGGTAAGAAACTCACGTCCTAACCGTTTAATTCTTGGAATGGGAGATTGGGTGAATAGTAACCAATTGACTATAGGGATGGAATTAGACTTAGGTTTTAGAAAAGTGTAGTCAGGAGGTGGTTTTGAGTAATATGGAACATTGAAACTGAATTTGTGATGAAGTTTGGGTCTGGCTCTGGAGGGGAAAGAAGTGTATGAGTATGGGAGGTTTTATGGCCTGAATGGATATACATGCTTTTACAAAAGTTGTTCATAGGGTCAAATGAACGGTGAAAATATGATAATACTCTTGTTTTAGCTGAATTGAATCAATGTTAGTTCTTGACTGTGTTTAAGCCTAACATTAAGTTGTACAGAGTTTTAAAGAAACTCTGAAGCCTTAGTTAACCTGAGGCAGACAATTGAGAGCCAATGGATGGACTAGTAGAAGCTGGGCTAATATGAACCTTAAGTTAGAAGACATGTATTGATAAAGGAAGAAAGAATATTTCCTTTCATTTAAGCGGTTGAAAAACCGTTACTGATGCTTTGATTCATGCCTAATGTAGGGCGTGAGAGTCAGACTGTTGGTGGTAGTCACCACGAGACCGGAAGAACCGGTACTGAGCTGATACCAGGTAAGCTCATTGTTCTTGGGGCTTGTTTTCCTTCCTGTGTTTACCACACCCAAGAGGGTAATGGTCTGTATGCCATGTCTCTGATTCTTGCATGATATTGTTAGTTGGAAATATGTATGTAATGACATGATGATGATTAATTGTAATTGAACCCTTTGAGGGTGTGAGGCTTGATATTAGTTATGATTGGTATGTGTAGTGATTATATGCTAGTTCTCTGGCCAGTAGAATGTTCATATGAGACCTGAGTTGAGTGGAGAGCCCTAACTGGATGATCCTCCTCAGGCAATATGTGTGTGATAGTCCTGAGTGAGTGGAGAGCCCTTTAATGGATGATTCTCCTCAGGATTTAATAAGATGATTACTTGCATGGCACTTAGTTACATGTGATTATGGTATGACTGGAATGGCCATGGATAGGCCAAATTCTTATATTATATGTATAACATTAAATCAGGGTAAAGGAGATGATCTCCAAGAACCCTGAGCTTGCTGAGATCATTATCTCACCCCGTTTGGGACTTATGTTGCAGGAACTGATACAGGGGTAGCAGAGAAATCCCAAGGCAAAAGGCCTGAGACGGGATAGACTTTGATCAGCACACTAGGCATAGATATCCGAGCTTGTTGGCTCACATTTTGTATTTTGTCTGTATTCTGATACCTAGGGATAGCTTGTGTAGTTTTGAAAACTATGTATATGATACAGTATGAAAAAGCATGTACTCTGTATATTAAACAGGTTCACCATATATGTATATAATATAGTTGATGTTTTGTTTAAGCTTCCAATGTTGGTTTATGCTGAGGTTTGTTGCGCTATTCTGATACAATGATAATGTTAATACGCCGGGTGCACACGGGGTGTTACAGGAGTTTTTCAATCACTGGCCCTTTATTTCTGGCCTCGGCAAATTTGGGGTCGGCAGCCACGTCAGATGTGGATTTGGAGGCGGGAGTTGCTGGTTGACCCATGACAGCTGCAACGAGAAAGAAATATTAGGAACAATGCACGCGAAAAGTGAAAATGACTTAAGAAAATGTTATTACGGCATGTGGATGAGCGGCCGCGGAGACCGCGAATGTAATTAGCCGCATGAGGTGATCCGTAAGTGTCTATATACTCTGAGATTATGGAAATGGAGGTGGCGTCGGAATCCGGCAATTGTTCCTCGGTAAACCGATACGAGGACCGATCCTCGCGGTAATGATCTTGCGACCAGTACAAGGGAAAAGACCATTCCACCTCGGCGGATTCCGGACCGGACAGGAAAAACGGTTGTTGCCCGGGTTCAGCAGCAACTTTAAAGTATTTATCTTTAAAACCCCGGAAGGAGTCAGTAAATGGGACGATCAGTTTACGTTTGGTTTGACTCCGAAGAGACACCCATCCTTTGTGGGTTGGAGGTTCCCTACCGGTCCTAGGGGTATAGGGATAGAAATAATAAAAGAAGAGGGGCATAGTGCAGGGGATCCTCAGGCCGTCGCAGAACATCTCGAACGCCCTAATAAATCCCCAGCTATTCGGATGAAGTTGAGAGGGGGCTACACGGAGATGATTCAAAACTTCAACTTCGAAAGAAGAAAAAGGAAAGGTAATTCCTATTTCGGAAACTACGGCTTGGTAGAAGAAGAAGAAGTTGGGATCATTCTCTTCCCGGTAGGCACATATGGGCTCTCCCGAGTTGGGAGCCCGGATTCCATACCCGTCCTGTTTGCCTACCGGGGTGGCCGCTATATCGGTTATGTCAAGGATGGAGAAAGTTCTAAGAATTTCGTGGGTGATCCAAGGGAATTTGGATGCCAAAATCGGAGCCACGTACGACTCGGACTCGGCAGACAAGGACTCATCAACGATTTCCAGTGCAACATCATCCATTATACCTATGTAAAGGAAAATGAGAAAAAGTTAGCAAGACATACCTGGAGGCAACACACCAAATGCAGAAGAGGTTGAGGTCGGAGCCTCATGGTCGCAAGGCCAGGTAGATGACCTCGGCTGTGGCTTGTTGTTAGTAGGGATAAGTATAGGATTATGTCGACACGATCCCAGGATCGATTCGGCTATGTCATCAGAATCGAGGTGAATATAGTGTGTAGCCTCGGAGACGCAATTTATACAAGCATCATACTTAACCTCCATTATCTCAGCAGCGGACGAGGAAGAAGTTTATATCTCAGCCGAGGACGAGGAGGAGGT
Organism: Glycine tomentella; assembly: GCA_007407185.1. Lineage (NCBI taxonomy): Eukaryota > Viridiplantae > Streptophyta > Magnoliopsida > Fabales > Fabaceae > Glycine > Glycine tomentella. Next base: position 1,668,531 of record PYAF01003999.1, on the reverse strand, counting down.
TTCGTCCGAAGAGGAAGAGGAGAGGCTAGTAAGAGGATTAAAACAACGGCAAGGGATACCCAATGGAGGATCCCTTGGACTGTTAGTGTTTCTGGGCTCAGGAAAGTGGGGGCCCAAAATGGATAAAGTTCTAAAATGATCCAGGGCCAGGCTTGGTGTGGTCCTAGGAATGATAGGGTTTGAATGAGGCGGAAGAACACCGGTGGGGTTAGACCCACGACGGCGATAAGGTGGTAGAGGAGTGTCTTGGGAGTCGAGGGTGGCAGAAACCCTTGGTCCCCTGGAAGAGGAAGAACCTCCAGCACGACCACGAAGAAGGTCTTTTTGAAGTTCTTCTTCGGAAAGGGGAAAACCAAACAACCACCACCCTGCCTTGGGGGTGATGGTTTTCCGCAACTCCGCTTCTTCTTCAGGAGTCATTTTCATAGTGGCCAGAAAGTAAGGAAAGACAGAGAAATGGAGTAGACGAAGATAGTGTGATCCCAACTACTAATGCATGTGAAATAGCAACACTCAACGCAAACAAAGAGATGAAGAAACAAAAATCAGAGAAGGAATAAGAGAAGGTACCTGGTAATGAAGCAATAAACGATGCGAAGAAGACGAACAAATGAGAAGATTCAAGGAATTGTAGAGAGAAAATGAGGAAAGAAAGCAGAGAAATGCGTGAGAAATGATAAAGGAAGTGAAAGAAGGAAATAGAAGTAACCAGAGCAGTGGGATTTCAGAAAAATAAATTTGAAATAGAGATAAAAACAGTAACCGCCAAGGGAAAATGAAGCGGTTTAGAGAACCGTTACCAATCAGATGAAACGACATGAGGGCACTATGGTAAAATTATGCTTGACGCTGGGGGCAAATGAGTAAAAGCCTAAGGATTGTAATCATTACGAAAAGAATGAAACGACGTGTTCTTTAAGGCATTAATGGGCATTAATGGCAGGAATGGCAACAGCCTTTGCGTGGGGAAGGCCAATGGTCACGTGCGACAGATGGATGGCCTACTCGGATAGACACGTTCTAGGCGGTATAACGGGGTCATTCTATTTAGATGAGTATATCCGAGTAGGATTCTATTCGGACAGGGCTATATGGATAAATATGTGTGAGTCATATTCCAACATACCAGCCTTTGTAGGTGTTGCGATATTTCCGCACACTACGGCAAGTGCACCGATCGTTTCAAGTAATAAAGATTAGGTAAGTGAGTATCGTTCTCCACAAGGATTGGGGTGATTTCACAGCAATAGTAAATCAGTGTGATTGAAAGAAAAACAGTGAATGTTAAGAGAAATTGTTGTTGGTTGATTGGTTGTTTGAATAAAAAGACTGAACTCAAAAGAATGCAGTAAATTGATTAAGAAGATTACCAATGGAAGATTAATTGTGGTCAGGCACAATCCCTTCTGATTCCTCCTCTTTCATTTGACTGATTTGTTAATTTAATATGCACACATGATAAATCTCTCCTAAAGTTGTAAACCCTAGATAACTAGCGATTTAACCATTTAATTCGATTGAGAACCCTAAGCCTTTAGCGATTCTGTCAAACTAAGCATTTAGAGAATATATCATATGGGTTCCTGTCATGATTGTTCAGAGAATAAGTCTTCCTAAATTAGTTAATCCCTAATTCCTTAGTGAATTAACCCTTTAACCTGAATCGAAAACCTAATTCCTTAGTGAAATCTATCAGTTTAAGCATTTAAAAGATCATATTATAAGTTTGCATTCACGCATCCCTATTCCTAGGTGATGAACAAATGTTATTCTTAACAGGTCAGAAATTAGAATCTCAACGTTCCCATTGCGAATCCTAACCCTAAGTACTTAATTGAAGTGATCAAATTCAAATAAGAATAAAAATTGAAAACAGAAAAGAATAAAACAATCAAAACATATTATTCAATACCAGTCAAATTACAGAGGGGTCCTCATCAGTTCATGACCTTCCCACAATACAAGATTTAGCCTGCCATAGGCCTCAAGAACATCAAAGCTGTTGAATAATACATGATTCTCCAATAACCCTAGCCTTAATTCTTGACTTCCAAGGGTTTAGAATGATAAAAATATGATGATCCAAAGACCCTTAATCAGTTCCAGAGGCTTAATATTTATAGAATCATTTAATTACAGTAACAAAGCCTAATTCTGTTTAAATATTCGAAACAGATAATTTAAATCAGGAAATAAAATCTTCATGGCGCGACTGGCGCGAACTCCCGCGCTGATCGCGCGGACCCCTCGAAAGGATGGCGCTGATGGCGTGAACCTTCACGCTGATAGCGTGGAGTCCACGAGCTGGAAACCTGTTTCTGGGCATCTGGCGCGGATCGTGCGGGAATTGGCGCTACCCGCGCGGTGGCTTCGAATAGATGGCGCTAGTAGCGTGAACTATGGCGCGGCTAGCGTGGGTTGTTCGTGTTGAAGCTTGGATTTTTCCTTGTGGCGCGACTCGCGCGGACGATGGCGCGATCCGCGCGAGACCTTAGATTTGCTTTTCTTCTTTCTTTTGCTTGATTCTCCTCTTTTTGGCCCTGAAATCACAACTTGGTAATGAATTGAGATTAAAATAAATATAAACAATAAACTAGCTTATTCTAATCTAATTCCTAATGATTTAATTGAAAAATAACCTAAAACTATCCTAAAACTAAGATGTGTTTGCAACACATCAGTAGGCTTATTTGGACGAGCTCCTACTCGGACGAGTATATTAGGGTGAATTTTACTCGGAGGATCTTATTTAGGCAGTTTTTTACTTGGGAAAGGTACCCGGATAATTCTATTCGGTACCATTATGCACCCCGGTCACCAAGATTACTTAATAACCGGGCTGGGGGGCAACTGTTATGGAAATAATAATTGGGCCTAATTGTAAGGCCCAGTTGATGTTAAAAGATTGTGCGTTCAACTAATTTATTGAACGTGGACCATGACTGAGTCACAGCTAGCAGTTGAAGATGCACGAGTGGAGGCCAGTATTCTCGAAGGCAGTTTGTGCAGCAATTGCAAGGTAATGTGCCTATAAATATTCAGTGGTTACAGCCAAAAAGGTACACACATTCTGACTCTCCCTCTTTCAATTACACAGAGCACACACCTCACATCCATTGGTGTATTTCTCTGTGATCATTCACTTCAAGGTATCATTCTCCATTGATATTTCTGAAGTGGAAGAGTTGGAATTGATCCTAAAACAATCATTCAGTACATTGGTACTGTACAATTGTGTTCTAGAAACAATCAGAACAACCACCATGGAGTCCGATGGTATGAGGGTGGTTGGGGGTGATGGCACACGGTGGTGGTGGCGGCACGTAGTGGTGGTGGCCGGAAAAAATGAAAAAAGAATAAAAAGAAACAGAAAGGAAAAAACGCTAAAAACATAGTTGATGAAGCTACCTACAACACATGACAAGCATTTCCATCTTCTAAACGAAATAATGCACAAGCCACGAAGAATGAGTGAAATCAAACAGCAAAAAAAAAAAGAGAAAGGAGAAGAAGAAAGGAAAAAGAAAAAAAAAGAATAAGAAAAAGTAACAAAAAAGAAAAGAGAAGGTGGGAAAGGAGGGTGATTACCTCAGGAATCACTCCTTAATTGGCTCCTCTTGGCACCTTGGGATCCGTGCAACTTTTTTCTCTTTTTTCCTCATTCCCTCTACTGTTGCCTTTTTTCCAGCCATTAATGCCTTCCCTTCCTATTGCTTCCATGCCTTTATTTGCCTTTTACGTTGGCTTTTGTGACCTAATGGGCCATAAAGCCCATTTTCTTCCTTTTTGCTTTTTGCTACCTTATTTTTCATTTTGTTATCTGCTTCTTTTTGTTTTTTTTGCTCTTTACCATTTTATTTCTTTTCTTCTTTTTTTTTATACATATTACTATTTTTTTTAAAACTGTTATATCTTTTATTTGTTATCTTTTTTTTTACTATTTGTTATTATTATTTCCATTTCCTTTTTTTTTCTTTTTCTTCATTTTCTTTATTTTCTCTCTTTTTTTATCATTCATTTTTTTTATCATCATTTTTTAATTTATCCGGACAAAATTAGGGTATGACACTAACTAACTAAAAATCAACTTAAAACTTACTTTTGAAATAATTATTATAAAAACTAACAATCTTACCAATTTACCATGCATAACGTTTTATAACTGAAGGATAGTGTAAAAAATATTTATACTATTAGTAGAGTCTAATTAAATTTCATTTTACATATTTAAATTCTTATTTGATATTTCTAGAAATATATTTAATAGTATTTTATTTTTTTAGATAATCAGCATATATGTACTTTTTTATATGAGCTTCATAAAATTTTTAAATTGTCAAATAAAAATTTAAACGTTTATGATAAATAATGTCTTATTAATATAATTGCTTGTAATTCCTGAATCGATCTAATAGAGAAATTATTAGTTAAGAACTTCAATTTAGGCACCCATACATTAATTATTTAACTTGTGAAATTTTTTAAAAGAATAAATATGTATAAAATAATAACTTGAGTATTATAAGATGAATTCTAAAACAAAATAATCCCCCAATCCCGTATATATGGAATGAATATGCATGGTAGAGTCATTTCATAAGAAGAAAATAAGAAAAAGTAAATCTCAAAAGAATGTGCAAATATAGAAGGAAGAGAGACATCGAATACAAAAAAAAAAAGTAATGAATGTGATTAAGAATGTGCATGACTTGTTTCGTCTCACTTAGTTGGTTCAGTCTAGTGTTTTTTTTTAATAGTTCAATCTAGTGTTGATTATGACTAATCCAGGTTTTAGAGTTTAAAATCAATGTATTTAAAAGACAAGTTCAAGTATGTACTTTTCATCATCTCAACTTATCCAATATTCTATATGTTTTTCTAAAATATATTGTCTTTTTGAAAAATTATGTATTAATAATATAATAAAAAGTTAATTGATAGATAGCATTTTGTATGACATAATATTACATATATATCGATATTATTTAGTTTAAAATATATTATAAAATACACCTAGATTAAAGTTTAAATTTTTTATTTTATGATCTAATTATATATATATATATATATATATATATTAAATTAATACATTGATTTGACTTAATTTTATCTAATATATTATTAAAAATATTAATTATTTTGGATTGAAATTCAAATAAATGATGTTATCAAAATTTTGGGTCCACTAAAAACAAAAATAAATGCGTTCCAATATGCTTCTTGCATATAGCTATACCCCTTGTTGACTAATTCATAAGTGCACCAATTCGTCTAAGTAATAATAAAATGATAAGATTGAGTGTCGATTCCACTTATATCAAATTTTAAGTAATGAACATGATAAATTTTTAGAGTTTTCAAGTGATAATGTATGTAAATATAGATACAGAATAAAATAAACAACGAAATAGATTAAAAGTAAGAGAAAAAAAACAAACACTTAGAGAGTTGATTGAAAGTTGATGCATGATTATGAGATATGTTGGATATTTAGCCTATCAAAACTATTATTGATGCAATGTTAATGATTTTTCACTATTTAATATTATTTTACATATTAACTTGATAATCTAATTTACTCTAACCATGATCCCTCACATGAAAGAGTCTAAATTATCTGATTTCACTTATGATCTCTCAGCAAGCTACATCAAATAAATTGCATTAAGAGTATAGATGTATATTTAAGACCAAACAATGTCATTCTATCCTTAGATATGAATTGTCTAGATATTATTTTCCAACTCTAAAAGTATATACATTTTCCAATGCATAAACTCTCAAAACATTACATGTACATGGATGATCAAACCACCAACATGATAGAAGATTCAGAAAAGAATAATAATATGAAAATAACATTAAATAGATAGTAAGAATTGTTACATCAAGAGTGTTTGATTGTTGAACCCCAACAATGAATGATTTAACCTTTCATTGACATATGAGACTTACAAAAACGAAAGAGAACAACATGGAAGAATGGTAGAGCAAGGGGCATAAACCAACTTTTATGGAATGAATTCTTTTCTCCTTTGTGTCTTAAGTTTCTTTTTGACTTCTTCTCTTTTGCCTCTACTTCTCACCCCGTTTTATAATCAAAATTTTGTTTTATTGGACTTTATTTTTATATTGACAACGCTCTAAACCCACATGTGCACGCAAAGTCCAAATCCTCAACCATCTTCCATGTCTTTAATATGTAATCCTATAAAAAAAATATAATCAACATACTATAAATCAATTAATTTTATCATTTATTAGATAAAAGTTTAGAAAAAACTAAATTTCAATGTTTCAATAAAAAAACATTAAAAAAGAAAAAAAGAAGATAATTGCTACAGGCCATTATCGTTACTTTTCATAAGGTATAATTTTCAGAGGAATTAAGTCCATCTAAGAAATTGCCACGTTATAACTAACCAGAGTAATTTGTTTTGTTATGGCTGGCTAGCTAGCTGCATGTTTTAATTTTGTTGTCTTGTTTCTGTATATCACGTAACTGTTACATCAAGGTGTAGACACCTTACATCGCATGTACACTTGCAAGGATGTTCGGTTCGGTAAAACAGAAAGGAGACCAGGTCAATCAGAAGAGACGTCGTAAAATTAATTAAGACCTTTTCGTCTTAGAAATGATTAGCAATAATAGCCAGAGTATGAAGGTTAAGCAAAAATAAATTAATTGGAGATAGTGAGATACAATAGATGTCAGCAGTCTGGATATCACAGTCAACGTAAACCCGGATGATGGATGTCTTCTGTCATATAAATATCTACTTTGAGTACCCTATGTTCTCCACATTGAATGTTTTACAATATTTTTATTTATTTATATATAAGAATCAAAAATAATTTAAAAAATTTATATTATTCACATATTTTATTCAACCAACTAATCTAAACCTTGATAATTTTATTTTTTATCTTTACCTTAATTGGAGTTAGTTTAACCTATGGAACATTTCAAATAATACAAAATTAATTTCAAAGATTTTATTATGAGTATCTCAAAAATATTAATTACAAATTTGATATATCCTATTAAATATTTTTAATTATTTATAAAATAAATATCAAATATTTTTTTATATTTTTTATATAATAAATACTTATATTATGCCATAAATAAATATATATTCTTTCTTATAATAATAACTTAAAAATAACTGTTTTTCATTTGCTTCATTTTAATCATTTCGTTCAAGGACTATACTAAAAAAATCACTCGTTTCTTTTGGATATCCTATTCTTTGTTCCTCTAATTAGAATTGGAAAACTAACAACTATGAGAGACAACACCTCTTTTTAGAACATAGAGAGAACTTTTTTAATGTTGTCTCATTTTTCAATTAGGAAAACGAAAGATAACACTACTACAAAAATAGCTTTTAACATCGCCACATTAACATCGGTTTTCTATGAAATCGATGTTAACGAAAACGCGGTAGCAATTTTGTAATTAAAAGGACATTTTTAACATCGGTTTTCGTAAAATCCTGGAAAACCGATGTTAACAAAGTACCTTAACATCGGTTTCTTAAGAAAACCGATGTTAACAGGAACACGTTAACATCGGTTTTCCAGGTTCTCAAGAGAACCGATGTTAATGTCTTCATTTAACATCGGTTTTGAAGGTTTTTATGAAAACCGATGTTAACAACAGATATTTAACATCAGTTTTTAGATGAAAATTGATGTTGTTGTTTTTATAAAACCTTCCCCCAAATTAATTAAAACCCTTCTCGCGTCTTTCTCTCACTCTGGCCTTCACCTTCACTGCTCGTTCTCAGCCTTCGCCTCCACTGTCAGCCTCCATTGTCGGTGCTTCCATAGAGGTTGTGATTCTTAGCCATTATCGGTCACGGTGGTTCTCGCTTCAACAGAGGTTCTCGGTTGCATTCCTCCTCTCGCGTCCCACAAGGTTAGTCCCTAGTCCCACATGGTGGTTCTGGTTGTGGCTCTCAGAGGAACATTGATGGTCATATATAGATGTACACTAGCTTGTAGTACACACACGTATGGGTACACTTGAAATTTTGAATTGCATTGGCTACTTTCTTAGTTTCTATACTGTATTTTTTTTGCTCCAATAACTGATCGAACTTGCACTGTATACCTGATTATGTTCTTCTTCTTCGTATTCCTTGCTTTCCCAACATTTCCATTTTTGTTAAGTTATTTGTTAGATACTTCATATGTTTGGTGTTTCACAAAACCTCCAATGCTAGCTATCTGTCCGTAGTTGAGGAAGTCATTATGACATGAGAGTATGCAGGTAGAAATTTAGATTATTTTTGGAACATTTGGATATTTGGCTCCAGAGTATGCACTCATATCGTAGGAAATTTCCTTACCTGTCTCACCAAGTCTAGACAATTGTATAAGGTACTTGATGTGTCTTCTTAATCCCTATTGAAAATTTTCTTAGGAAATTTCCAAATGCTAAGTTACAAGGTCTGATCCCTGCAGCTCCCACAATTAGAAGTCCAAATCCAGCAAGCAGAAATGTCATTTGCCCTGTGGTTGGGCCTGTGCATGTGATGGTCTGACTTGCACAATGAGGTGGATGCATTTTGTTAATGTCAAATGTCTTCATCTTTATCTATTTTATAACACCTTAGACACTCATTATGAATGAAAAACATAGAGATTATGTTAGAAAGTTATAAATATTTTTAGAGACTATGTATATACAGCAATAATTTGGTACATTATGTACACTGGAATCTATATGCTATGTTTCTGGTTTTTGGTTTGAGAATTTATTTCATTGTTTCTGGTTTCCATTTGCTGGTCCAATATCATAGTGTGGTGGATATGAAATCTAAATAAGTTTCTGCCATCTGAAATTTGTTCAAAAGCTGCTAAAATTGATCCTGTCATGTGTAATTACTTAATTTGATATTATTTTGTTATAAAATCTGCAACAGAATCAGATTGTAAACAAAACTAATTCCCCATTAGGTTATAGCAAATTAGGTATACGTGATTTGATTGATGTTGTTCCTCTTTTATAGCATATTGGTTTCCTTTTTTATGACCAACTCTGCCTTTAGGAATTTAACATTTTTAGCAGAAATCTGCTATGTAATGCTTCTCCTTAAAAGTGAATAATTTGAAAACTGTTATGTAATACTTCTCCTTAAAAGTGAATAATTTGAAAACTGAAGAAATCTGCTCATGCTCATTGCCTCATTCATGGGATAATGTCACAGCTAGTATTGGTTGTATGCCTATGGTTGGTTCAAGCTCACACTTTGTACACATTGAATATTGATCTCAATTCAATAATCATTAAGGAGATCTATAGTGTGCTCAAAGGCTGTGGGAATAC
>PYAF01003999.1:1615529-1628604 GCA_007407185.1 Glycine tomentella | reverse complement strand
GTCATAATCTGGTACGTACTGAGCCAGTTTATTATGAAGGCAAACGATGTGTTGTACTAATATACACTCATTTTTTATTTTATTTTTACCTTATATTTTCTTAATCATAACTTCCCCTCTTTATTTTTCTTCTTCTCTTGTTGGCATTTTTGGATGGAGGTTAAGTACTTTGCTTAACAAATATTTGAAGAATGAGTATTGATATACAAATTTTATCTCAAAATGAGTATCTACGAATATTTTATAGATATACGAATATCTGTAAATATTAATTTACTAAAACATAATATTTTAAAGAAAAAATAAAAATTATAATTAAAATAAAAACAAATATTTTTTAAACATATATTCTATATTAAAATAATATTTTTAAATATATATATTTATTCTAAAAATAATTTAGAGTAACTTATTTTGTATATATTAAAGGCATTTAAGTTATTTCATATTGTGGCAACCTATACAATTAAGTACAGATACCTTACACCTATTAAATTGCCCATTTTCAACCCGTAGCGGAGTTTACCTGCGAATATTTGTGGGTATGATTTATTTCGTTCCCTATGTATATAGATAATGTTTGATGTTTTTAAAACATTTTCTTATAAAGAGAAAAGTGAAAAATATAATTTGAAAAAGTTCATTAAAAATAAAAGAATATTTTTTAATGAATAAAACTCAAAACATAGAGCTCTTACAAAAGTCAATTATAACTACTTTTTTTACGAATGTTTTTAAATGTAATCAAATACTACAGTAGGTATTTTTCTTCTTTTATCTTTCGGAGAAGAAAAATCTCTTGAAAAAAATATTCTCGGGAATAAAATGAAATAATAATCCATCAATCAACTTATGGAACATTTAGAATACTTAACTTTCTTAATTGCGAAAATGACTTTTAATCTCATAGTAAAAATCTTTTAGCTTATTTTAGCTAATTTTATGGTTAATTTTTCATTTAATAATAAATTTTCTTTTGACAGAAATTTGATAATAATTTAAATGTAATCACTTTGTCTGCTAAAACACCCGTTTAGAGAAGCAAAATCAAACTTAATATGCGCCATACCAAATAAACTCCCATATCATCTCTACAAAATGGAAGCCACGTCATGAAGAGTATATTATTTCAGTAATGTTTTGAGACGCACTATTGGCCACTATAATGCTTTACGTAACCAACAAAAAAGCAGAAGGCACCTGATAGAATTTGTATTAAAAAAAAAAGGTATATTAGGCCATAATATTATAGGTACCATGAAATATCAAATGACGCGCAAGAGTTTTGTCAAAAATAAAACCATCACACATCAGAGATTATGGCAAATAATGTTTTTGTGTCTCTTGCTTCACCCATAACATAAGCCTCTATAACTGGAGAGAAAAAAAAAAGTGGAGAGGCTAGGGTGGGAATTTGGAAGAATACATTTATATTGAGCATTGAGCAAGTTGATAGAAAGCTTCTCAATTTGTACAAAATTCGCACCACATGATTATTAAAGACGTAGACAACACTTCTCCCTTCTTTTTTTGTTTTCTTTCTATAAGTTTCTTATATATTGTTCTTCGTGTTTTAATATTACTGTGTACGCGTCTAACAGTACTCCTCCCAAACGGCTATAAATAGAGCCTCTTCAATGCACCTCTTGGCAGTACAGAAAATATTCTTCTCTTCTAAGTTCTAACTTTCTAAGCATTCAGTAAAAGAACTAACCATGGCAGAGACCATTCTCTTGGCTGTTGCTGTTCTTTGTACTTCTTCGTTCATTCATTCCTTAGCTTAGAACGTATACCTTTGTTTGGGAGTTAGGAGGAGAAGGGAAGGAAAGAGATTAAAGGGAAAGGAAGGAAAATAAGGGAAGTTCCTTCCTTCTTGTTTGGGAGTTAAAAATACAGTAAGAGAGAGAAATTGAGAGTTAATAAGATGTTAAATGTGAAAATTATATAATTTAAATGTAAAAATATATTAAAAATATATTTTAATATATTTTTGAATTTGTAGTTGGGGTAGGATAATAATTTTAATTACTTTTCTTTCTAAAAACTCCCAAATTGGAGGAACAACAATTTTTAGGCTTTGGAGGATTTCAGAGGAGTTTTAAAAATCCTCAAATCCTTCTCCTCAAAAATTAAAACTCTCAAGCAAGAAGATATCACCACCTAAACCTTTCCCTTCCCTTCCTTCCCCTCTAAAATCTCTCTCCCAAACAAAGCTTAAAGGTTATTAATTATTATTCATTATTTGAGTCTTCAAAAAAAGTGACTCATTAGTACCACTGTTTGTTTTTTTTTCTTTCTTGCAGGCAATGCAGCCTCAGTGGCCCTTTATACTGCACCAATGTATGTTACATGTTACATATATAATAACATTGCTGCTTAAATGTTCTCCCCTTTAGATTTTATTTGGGAGAGAGATTTTGGAGGGGAAGGAAGGGAAGGGAAATGTTTAAATGGTGTTATCTCCTTATTTGAGAGTTTTAATTTTTGAGGGAAAGGATTTGAGGATTTTTAAAACTCCTCCAAAATTCTCCAAAGTCTAAAAATTGTTGTTCCACCAATTTGGAGGTTTTTAGAAAGAAAAGTAATTAAAATTACTATTCTACCCTACTATACAAATTCCAAAATATATTAAAATATATTTTTCATATATTTTTACATTTAAATTATATAATTTTCATATTTAACATCTTATTAAATCTCAATTTCCCTCTCTTAATATATTTTTAACTCCCAAACAAGGAGGAAGGAACTTCCCTCATTTTCCTCCCTTTCCTTCCCCTCCCTTCCCCTTGAATCTCTTTCCTTTCCTTCCCCTCCTAACTCCCAAACAAAGCCTTAGAGAATGAATAAAGTGCTGAATGCTTTTTCATGCTTTTCATGTTCCAGGGTTACCTTTAGAAGAGTTATAAGGAAGAAAAGCACAGAGGAGTTTTCATGCTTGCCTTACATCATTGGCCTCTTGAACTGTCTCCTTTACACTTGGTACGGTTTGCCTATTGTCAGCTACAAGTGGGAAAATTTCCCTCTCGTCACAGTTAATGGAGTTGGTATTCTTCTAGAGTTATCCTATGTTCTCATTTACTTCTGGTATGCTTCAGCCAAAGGAAAGGTAAACATAAGTTAATTAATTGTCTTAATTAGTTATTCTCTTCATGTGTTAAAAATATTTTGCACACTTTGCACCTTGTTTTTTTTCAGGTTCTTGTGTGCAAAAAATTATGAAACTTGAAAGAGACATGGTTTTTGAGATGTGTACATGTTGCAGGTGAAGGTAGCCATGACTGCAATACCAGTTTTGCTTGTGTTCTCCATAATTGCTGCAGTATCAGCTTTTGCATTCCATGATAATCATCACCGAAAGCTTCTCGTAGGTAGCATCGGTTTAGGTGTTTCAGTAGCAATGTATGGATCCCATTTGATTGTAATGGTGAGTGACTCATCTTGTCTTCCACTGAAAAATTCAGTTGTTAAAAGGGTATAATATTCTTGGTGTCAAATGGTAACTGAGAGAAAGCAAAACCAAAACAGAGAAACAGAGAAATTCTATTCTATCACCCAATACGATTATCTCTCCAAATAAGATAAACAACAAAGTGGCTTTTTTTACGCTTTTTTGGTGTATTACTTTACCTCTAGTTTGGTATGTTTTATGGCTTAAGTAATGATTCCGTAACAATGTTTTATGCTTTTTTATTATTACAGAAGAAAGTTACACAAACCAAGAGTGTGGAATTCATGCCACTCCCGTTATCCATGTGCTCATTCTTAGAAACTGTTCTCTGGCTGATTTATGGACTTCTCATTCGTGATATATTCGTTGCGGTTAGTGCCATATAATCTCTTATCAGTATAATTTCATAAATCTTTTTAGAAAAATAATATTGTGAATATACTAATATAGTATTTTTCTCTCAAAATAGGGTCCTAGTGCGGTTGGAACTCCCTTGGGGATCTTGCAGCTTGTACTTTACTGTAAATACCGAAAAGGGAGTGTTGTGGAAGAACCAAGCAAGGGGGACCTTGAGAAGGGTAACTTTGAGAAGGTGGACATGGAAATTGGGAAAGTGGAAATGAATGTCACAAATCACATGAACGGAAACTCGTGAACAATGCGTCTAAGGGGAAAGGTTGAAGATTTCAGAATGTTCTATTCAGATTCCTTTTTTTTTTTTTATTTATTTCCTTTATTTTATGACAAAATGACCCCCCGCCCCCCCAAGCTTTGAATGTATTGGTCACATATAAATTTAGTCATACTACTTCCTAAAAACAGTTTCTTTTATTGATGAACATTACTTGTTTATGTCTATGAAAGTCCCGTATTATAATTTGTAATGTTGTAGTGTTGTGTAACGACCCGTATGCATCCGGTTCATTAACATTAACATTAACTTACGGTTATTAAACGTAGCAATTATTACAGATAATTGGAAATGGAAGCAGTAAACGAAATGACGTCATCAAATGTCATTAACAACATCAATGGTACATTATATATAGTGAATTATTATAATATACCATGTTTATACAAAACTGTACATAATCCCTCAGGGTATAAAGCATCAGGCATAATCAAAATAGATGAGCCAACAAGCTCTCAAAATCTATGCCTAAGGTTCACATAGAACCTATCCCTGCCGGGCTTCTTGCCCTGGGATCCACCATCAGCTCCCTGAGCATCACCTGCAAAACATATAATCCCCAACAAGGATGAGATAACAATCTCAGTAAACTCAGGGTCCTTGGAGGTCTTTCCTCTCCCTGCTTCACTTCCATGGCATATAATATCAAAATTGGCATCACACACAATCCAGCTATCACGGCTCCCATAAAACATATCACATGTATATCATAACACAGGTGTAACAATATAATAGATATGCACATATCACATGGTCTAAAAGAGATCATCCACCCAGTGGTACAATCCTCCAGGACTCCATCCAATGCCTAAGGAAGATCATCTGAATAGGTACATTTCCTTAGGACTTAATTCAATGCCTAAAGAAGATCATTTGAACAGGTACATTTCCTTAGGATCTCATTGGATACCTATGACAATTCCGAGGGAAGATCATCTGTGACAGGTACATTTTCAACGGAAATCTATAGTACTCTATTCTACTGGCCAGAGAAAACTCATCAATCAACAACATATCATCACAGTGTATATCATATACATGTTCTCAATAAAACAGTAGCACACAATTTCAATACACATGACATACAATAACCATCACCCCCTCAGGTGTGGTGGAACACAAGCAAGGGAAATACTCCGAAGAACAAAGAGCTTACATGCTCTCAGCGCTACACTGGTTCTCCCGGCTTCGTGGTCACAACCACCAGCAAAATCACTATCACGCCCTACACAAGGCATAAAACAATCAATCAATAACGGTCCTCAACCGTTAGAATGAAAGGAAACGCTATTTCTTTCCATTAAAACCTCTCTGTTCTCTATCTTAGGGTTATCGAAGCTAACCACCTTATAGACGATTCACAGACCCTCAACAGGATCTATCTTGGTCTAGCCAAGATTTTAGAGTCCCCTTAGACTCTGCATAAGCTCAATTCAATGCCCTAACCAGACCATATTCCAACAATTATCCAACTTGACTAAAATAGTTATTTCAACACATTTTCACCGTTTATTTAGCCTCCTGAACAACTTTTGTAAAAGTACTAAGGCTCATATCTATCATAATACCCTCCATTTCATCAACATTCTTCCTACTCATACATATCTCAGAGTCAAAACCAAACTTCATCAGAAGTCATGATTCAAAGTTCAATATTCATCAGAACAACTTCCTAATCATATTTTTCTAAAGGATCCAAGCCTAATTCCAGCCCTAACACAATTTGGTTACTATTCATTCCAAGAACCATTTTACAAATCAATCGGTAAAACTTGAGTTTCTTACCTCTAAACTGGTCGAGGAAAGCTGGAGGATTACTTTTCTAAGTTCTGGCGTCCTTGAATCGCCTTCTTTCTCCTCCAAAACTCAGTTTTACAAAGTTCCCTAGAGAACGAGATTTCTCCGTTTTATGATTTTTTCTAAGGGTTTTACTTTCATGTATTCCTCTTGTAATATGATTCTATTTCTTTGAATTATTGGTGAAATCACATGCAGTTTGCAACGCGTACGTTCTCGCTAGCCTTCACTTCTGTTTATGATTCTGCTATTTGCTGTACCTGCACAATGACCACATTCATGATTAGACGAATGAAGTGTGTCGCCATCTCCACATCTTGCACGTCACAATTCACATGATCATAATCAACAATATCTACGTCCTGATACCCTACTTTTATTAATGAAATTACATTTCCTTCTGATTAGTTTTCCTATTGTAATATATTTAATTAAATTATACCAACAATAAAAACATTATATATATATATATATATATAATCATTCAATCATCTACTGTCATAAATAGTTAAGATCGTTGTCACCTAACAACAGTTGAGAGCTAGAACCTTGACCGATAAAAATTATTATTTATTTGGAATTAATTTGTAAGTAATATCATGTATTTTAAATATCATAGGTGCATATGTGTGTTAAAATGTTGTTGTAGATTATTTAAGAAGTGGTAGGAAAAACTATTTTACATTTACTTAATTTGAACTCCAACAATAAATATCATAAAAAAAATGAAGAGTTAAATTTCATAAAAAAATTGTATGATCGATCCATAGAAAAAGAATATTTTGATTAAAAAAATACTAGTAATATGATCACACACTCAATTAAAAATCATCCTAACAATTATACTGTTAGTACATCTTAATTAAATTCTGTAATTTGATATCCAAATCCGAATGAATAAAAAACACGTGTGTGAGGAAAAGTTAACCTCATAAATAAATTTCAATTCATATAATTACTCTTACTCTTAGCTAATGGATGTTCCGGGTTAAAAAAAAAAAAAAAAAAAACTTATAAAAACAAGCCTATCAGCCTGAACAGACTCCTTTTTTTTTTTTTTTTTGTGTTCTCTTCTTGGGATCCAGAACAGGCTCTTGTTAAAACATAAAAGGCAGGTCATGAGTAAGTTGAAGAGTTGGGCATATTTGGGCCCCGAAAATCAATTATTTTGCGTTCTGTTCTTTTGAAATATTGGCTACTTGTTAAAACATGAAAGGCAGGTCTACTTACATGGGTGCCTCCTAACAGAATCCAGAAAATACCCTTTTGTTAGAAACACAACGGAATCTCGATGATTCCGTTACCTGTATGGAGGTGGAAAAAACAAAGCACAACGGAAACAATTGAGTTGCATTTTTGTTGTGTAATTTTTTTCACCTCCAAAATAGGTGATTTAATTGTGTAATTTTTTATTTTTTAAAATTAATTTTAAATACAATTTACTTTTTTTAAAAACAATCAAATTAATTATGATATAATTTACCATTTTTAATAGTGATTGATATCTTTTTTTAATTAAAATTGAATTAATTGGATAAAAGTTACCATTTATAAACTTAAAGAATTAATTATTATATAAATTATCTATATTAATAATAATCAAATCAATTTATATCATAATTAATTTGATATAAATTAAAAAAAATGAAGGGGAAGAAAAAACTGTGAGTGAGGAAGGAAAAGTGTGGGGGTGTTAAGATAGAGAAGTTAGAGCATCTCCAACGCAGGAGGTTGGAGAGTTCCTTAACGGGAAGAATCTGTATCTTGAAAAAAAAAAAAAACAGCATTGGAGTAGCGGAATCGAAGCTTGAAGAGGGAGGAGTTGTTTCTTATATAAGCATTGCTCTTTACACAATAAAATAATATTAAAAAACTCAACCACTATAGGAAAATAAAGAGGGAAAATAATTACCTACAACATACCTCCTTGCTCGAGGAAGACGACGACGACAGCGACGGCGTTGGACCATGCAAAGACAACGACGGCGAGAGAACAACAAGGATCGTGACACATTGAAGAGGGAAAGAGAGAAAGAGGGAGGTCCGCCGGGTGGAGAGAAAGAGGGAAAGAGGTTTCTAGAGGGGTAAAAAACAAAGAAACTTATGGATTGGGACCGTAATTTGTAACGTTGGAGATGTAAAACACTTCCACTTTTTTTATTTATCTCTGCACTTCCATTTTTCATAAATCTAATAGTGGCTTCTTTAAATTGTCACAATCCAATTTTTTGCTTCTTGCACCCCCTTTAATTCTTACTTTACTCATTTTGACTCTTTTTTTTAAATATTGAATTATGTTTTAAAATTTTGATATTATTGTGTTTAATTATTTATTATTATGTAAAATTTTATTTTATATTGTTATGCATTTTTTTATTTATTTTAATTTATATTTATGAAAATTGAAAAAATGTTAAGTTTTATTAAAAAATATAAATATGTGGATTTTTTGAGTTTGTTATGATTTCTTACATTAGAGTAAAATATTGAGTGAGTTTCTTAAGAATGATATGACGCTTTGGAAACCACAAAAAATATTATAGAAGTCACAAAAAATTGATTAAAAAATCCAATTGGATTTTTCCCATTGGAGATTGCTCTTAGAGAGAAAGGGAGAGTAGGAAAACTTAAAAGAGTAAAATGGTTATGGTAAAGGTTTGAATAATACCCTAAAAGTGGGGTTGAGAAATGAGGCCGAATTGTAGAATTTATTCACAGAAACATTGAGATTTGAGACAGAAGAGAAACGAAAGAAAGGGGAGAAATGTGAAAAAAAGCATCCGCCACGTGTCACAGCGCAATGTGAAGACCATGCACGTGGCCACGTGCCCAAACCCATCTCTCTTGTCTCTGCATGCCCCTGCCTCGTAAGGAAGAACCAAATCCCACTAATCAGAATGGTGAAGCTAGCTTCCGCAAGGGACTTCCGCACCTACGGCCCGGGCCTGGCCAAGAACCGCTACGAGTACATCAACGCCGCCCTCTATCTCATTGCCTCCGTCGTCCTCGTGTCGGGCCTCGCGGCCCAGCTTTCTTCCGAAGCCCGATCGGGCCTTGTACTTATCATCGCCGCCTTGGCCATCCTCCTCCTCGTCAACCTCCATGACCTCTTCGCCCATCTCGTCGACATCGATTTCCGGTTTCCCTTGATCGCCTTTGTCGAGTTCGCCGTCCCTGTCATTCAGATGCTCGGAACGCTTCTTACCTTTCTAGGCGTCTTCTTCCTTTTTATTCAGGTATGCATACATTTTCTCATACATAAAAACCTTCGAATGTGCTGTTTATGCTTATTCCTTTACGATAAATGCTAAGAACGCATTGCTTCTGAGGTCTCTGCGTACGAAATAATATCTTTAATTAGGAGAGGATGGCTCCTTAGATAGTTAGGGATTAATTTCTGACTTCCTCTGCAGGAAAATACACACGCAAAATGTTTATTAGACACCTAATGTGTATTCAACACCTATGGAGAGAAGAAATAAGTATAATAAGATTTATGATGAAAATATCATTACTTACTACTACACACTGGTTCTAGTAAAAAAAAAATAAATGTTTTTTGGTACTTATAAATTTGTATTTTTTCTTCTTTTTTTTTCTTCATTTTAGTACTTATAAATTTGTATTTTTTAAAATTTTAATTTATCATTTTTAGTCCATATGAATTTGTACTTTAGAGATTTAAATTAGAAAAACACAAATTTACATGAATTACAAATGAAAAAAATGAGTTTTTTTTTTTAAATGCAAACTTACATGAGCATACAACATAATTTTATTTTTTTCATATAAATAAAAAATATTACATGCGTATAAGCGTTTATTTTTTAGAAAAAAATAATTTTGTGAGTTTTAATGGTTGGTTAAATTGAAATTTTGTGAATTGAAGGAGGTTGGGTAAAGACAACAAGACGATGTTGTTGTCGTCAAATTAATTTTTTTTTTTTTTTATCTCCACAACTTAAAGTTGTTTGAATCTTTTTGGGCCATCGCTTGTCTTATAGGAGCAATTTTATTATGTCAAAAAAAGTCGGGCCACTGACTATCTCTAACTTCTCTGAAATTGCCTTAAGTTTAAAATGACAGTAAAAAACATTACCAGATTTTTTTGGCATCAGTGAAATTTCCGAAGATTTAAAAAGTTCATTTTCTTTGTGGTGGATTTACACAAGCTTCTAATAGTTTCACAATTGCCAGAAAAATTATGGTAATTTTACACCATCGGTTTCAGTTTTATGGCAGTTTTGGAAAACATAAAGTTAACGAAATTACTTAATATGTAACAATATAGAGTTGACGAATTATTTAATACGTACAGTCAAAAAGTAAATCATAAAATTTTGCTTATATAATAACTAGAAGGCAAAGTGTTGACAAATATACAGACTAAAAGAGTAATTAAGCTAATTAAGTACTTAAGTATTTGTTTACAAATTTTCTTTGAACAACACTTATGTGTATAAAATTACATTTAAAAACAAACGTATCTTATGCAATAATAATAATAGACCGTAAATTCTGATATGTACCCAAAAGATTAAGATTCTTTCAAAACAATGAAATTCTAATTTACTCCAATCGAATCCAATGTTTGTAATAGATTTTATTAATCGCTTAATAGAAAATAAATTTGTTGCAAACAAATAATAACGATTAAGAGATTAAACAAACAATAAAATCTAAAGTGATGATTTCAATTGCACCTTGTTTCCCTCAATTTCAGTTGCATTTGAACCTTAAATTACCTTCAATTGCTAATTATTCCTTTAACTTCTACCAACAATTGTACACCATGAATTGCCAATATTGTTTTCCTAAATTAAATTCCCATTTGTTTGTGTAAAAACTTAATTCAGAGAAAGCAGAAAAATTAAAGAGAATGATTAAAAAGAAACAATAAATCCAATTAGAAGTATAGAAGACATGGTTGGTCATGTAAGTTGTTAAACCTGATTATCTTGAATATCTACCAATTAATTGCAGTGCAATCACTCACAGTTAATCAATTTATACATACTTAGATTGATCAATTCTTCACGTTTTTCTTTATCCTCTTCCCTTTGTTATCTCTAAGCTCTATCATTGAGAGTAATCCTGGATAACCCGTGTTGCATCCAAGACAAAAGAATAAATTGCTTTGAGAACATGACAATTGGTTAACCTGGATTAATGTTGTCATTAACTAGGCTATTTGAGATAAATAAGACATTTTATACTTAAGAGACACGTGTCCTCTAGACGAGACAGTAAGCCAAACTTGACTATAAATATTGAGACTTTCCTTAGATACTGATAACTTCACCCATTTTGACTACTTCTAAAATATATTTTTTAACTTGAACGTTGGAATTTTTAGAAGTGATACCACTGAAACAATTCGAGTCGATCTCATCAAGAACTACTAAAACTAATCGTATCTTCCATCGACCATTGTGTGTTGACCAATATTGTGTTCCTCGAGCCTACATCACAACATTTACAAATAAATAAACTTTATTTTAAAAACATTTTTTTTATATATTTAAATAACACTTTGTGAATAAAAATTTAAAAAATAAATAATGTGATGCAAATATTTAATATATTACAAATATTTTTTTAATAAAAATAAAAAATCTCATCTATATAATATATGGTTACGATTCAGTGTGGAAAGGCCTTGTTTTTGCCCGCGGTGCTCCTGTTGATAACGGAGAAGCTCCTTCTTTACCTTTTCCCTTTGTTTGAGAACCCTAATCCCGTTAATTCGTAAAAGAAACCAGAGCCCGTCTCGTTCTCTCAATTCTCTCAGGTAATTTGCTTTGTTTTGATATAACTCTTTTTTTTTTTTTTATTTCTTCTGCTTTGTCGCCGCGGATCCTAATAACTATAACCACGCCATCTCCGTATAACAACTAGCAACACAATTGACTGTAACAGATTAAATCCGTTAGCTATCGATATCGATTAATTGGGATTAGGTCAATTTGTATGTCTTGAATTGCAATTTCACCTGAACTTTGCCGTTAGCCCCAAAACGTTGTTATATGTCGGTTTTTCCCCCCTTTATTTATTGCATAATGGCATCTATAAATGTTTAAGTTGCATTCGGCCAATGTTATGGCCATTGTGGGATAAGTTTTTTGGTTGTTGGATCTTTATGAAGCATGCTGGCTATTTTATAACTATAATTATAAGTAAATGGATGCCCTCTGCTGGATGTTTTCTTTTGAGAAACATAGTTATGCAGTATGCCTATGATTTATGACGGGATACCTAATTGGGAAATGGGTGTTGTAGTCCAAGGGGCTGCAAATTTTCTGGTTTTTTTCGACAGATTTTGAGTCATTGTTTGAAATGGCATCGGTATCTAGTCAGCCACAGTTCCGTTACACTCAGCCGCCGTCAAAGGTGCTTCATTTGAGGAACTTGCCGTGGGAGTGCACAGAGGAGGAACTGATTGAGCTTGGGAAGCCGTTTGGCAAAGTTGTTAACACAAAATGCAATGTTGGGGCAAATAGAAATCAAGCTTTTATTGAATTTGTGAGTACATTTTGTTTTCCATTTTTTTCCTTATCTATCTTGCCTTTCTCTTTATATAAAAGTTTACTGATTGTTGGTTAAAAATCATATGTTGTAACCACAACTCCAGGCAGATTTGAATCAAGCCATTGCAATGATATCATACTATGCCTCATCATCAGAGCCTGCTCAAGTACGAGGGAAAACTGTATACCTACAATATTCAAATAGGCAAGAAATAGTGAATAACAAAACTGCTGCAGATGTTCCTGGGAATGTATTGTTGGTAACGATTGAGGGTGCAGATGCACGTCTTGTCAGCATTGATGTCTTGCACTTGGTAAGCAGTTGCACATGTGTATTAGTTATGTGCTAACACTGTAATCAAGAGGATGCTGGTCATTTAGTTTTGTGATTAGGTTTTTCTTTGTCAGGCTATGGAAAAATTGTTGACATGTATGTGAATGAATCAGCAGGCCCATGTCAAGGCAATATCTTCAATGGCAGCTTAGTGCTTTGGGAGAAATAGCGCTTGTGTGTTTGTCTCCTTTCTCCTTTCCTTAACACTACCTCTTTCTTCCTTATTCCCCCTCAACTCCTGCCATTCTTGTAGTTTAGGATATTTCCATTTTTTT